>WNWK01018691.1:0-39372 GCA_009830355.1 Cherax destructor | reverse complement strand
AGGTTTTTCTTCTTTTTCTTAATAGCTCTTGTTTTTTTTATTTTCTCTATTGTCCATGGGGAAGTGGAAAAGAATCTTTCCTCCGTAAGCCATGCGTGTCGTATGAGGCGACTAAGATGCCGGGAGCAATGGGCTAGTAACCCCTTCTCCTGTACAAATCCACTAAAAACAAGAAGAAAAACTTTATAAAATTGGGTTGTCTGAATGTGCGTGGATGTAGTGCGGATGATAAGAAAGAGATGATTGCCGATGTTATGAATGAAAAGAAGTTGGATGTCCTGGCCCTAAGCGAAACAAAGCTGAAGGGGGTAGGGGGAGTTTCAGTGGGGAGAAATAAATGGGATTAAGTCAGGAGTATCTGAGAGAGTTAGAGCTAAGGAAGGGGTAGCAATAATGTTGAAGGATCAGTTATGGAAGGAAAAGAGGGAATATAAATGTGTAAATTCAAGGATTATGTGGATTAAAATAAGGGTCGGATGCGAAAAGTGGGTCATAATAAGCGTGTATGCACCTGGAGAAGAGAGGAGTGTAGAGGAGAGAGAGAGATTTTGGGAAATGTTAAGCGAATGTATAGGAACTTTTGAACCAAATGAGAGAGTAATTGTGGTAGGGGACCTAAATGCTAAAGTGGGAGAAACATGCAGAGAGGGTGTGGTAGGTAAGTTTGGGGTGCCAGGTGTAAATGATAATGGGAGCCCTTTGATTGAACTTTGTATAGAAAGGGGTTTAGTTATAGGTAATACATATTTTAAGAAAAAGAGGATAAATAAGTATACAAGATATGATGTAGGGCGTAATGACAGTAGTTTGTTGGACTATGTATTGGTAGATAAAAGACTGTTGAGTAGACTTCAGGATGTACATGTTTATAGAGGGGCTACAGATATATCAGATCACTTTTAGTTATAGCTACAGTGGAGTAAAAGGTAGATGGGATACAAGGAAAATAGAATCAGTAAGTAAAAGAGAGGTGAAGGTTTATAAACTAAAAGAGGAGGCAGTTAGGGTAAGATATAAACAACTATTGGAGGATAGATGGGCTAGTGAGAGTGTAGGCAATGGGGTCGAAAATGTATGGGGTAGATTTAAAAATGTAGTGTTAGAGTGTTCAGCAGAAGTTTGTGGTTACAGGCGAGTGGTGCGGAGGGAAGAGGAGCGATTGGTGGAATGATGATGTAAAGAGAGTAGTAAGGGAGAAAAAGTTAGCATATGAGAGGTTTTTACAAAGTAGAAGTGATGCAAGGAGGGAAGAGTATATGGAGAGAAAAAGAGAGGTTAAAAGAGTGGTGAAGCAATGTAAAAGAGAGCAGATGAGAGAGTGGGTGAGATGTTATCAGCAAATTTTGTTGAAAATAAGAAAAAGTTTTGGAATGAGATTAATAAGTTGAGGAAGCCTAGAGAACAAATGGATTTGACAGTTAAAAATAGGAGAGGAGATTATTAAATGGAGAGTTAGAGGTATCGGGAAGATGGAGAGAATATTTTGAGGATTTGTTAAATGTTGATGAAGACAGGAAGCTGTGATTTCGTGTGTAGGGCAAGGAGAATAACATCTTGTAGGAGTGTGGAAGAGCCAGTTGTGGGTGTAGGGAAGTTCGTGAGGCAGTGGGTAGAATGAAAGGGGTAAGGCAGCTGGGATTGATGGGATAAAGATAGAAATGTTAAAAGCAGGTGGGGATATAATTTTGGAGTGGTTGGTGCTATTATTTAATAAATGTATGGAAGAGGGTAAGGTACCTAGGGATTGGCAGAGAGCGTGTATTGTTCCTTTGTATAAAGGCAAAGGGACAAAAGAGAGTGCAAAAATTATAGGGAATAAGTCTGTTGAGTGTACCTGGTAAAGTGTATGCTAGAGTTATTATTGAAAGAATTAAGAGTAAAACAGAAAGCAGGATAGCAGATGAACAAGGGGGCTTTAGGAAAGGTAGGGGTGTGTAGACCAAGTGTTTACAGTGAAACATATAGGTGAACAGTATTTGGATAAGGGTAAAGATGTTTTTGTGGCATTTATGGATTTGGAAAAGGCGTATGATAGGGTGATAGGGGGCAATGTGGCAGATGTTGCAGGTGTATGGAATAGGAGGAAGGTTACTGAAAGCAGTGAAGAGTTTTATGAGGATAGTGAGGCTCAGGTTAGAGTGTGTAGGAGGGAAGGGACTATTTCCCAGTAAAAGTGGGCCTTAGACAAGGATGTGTGATGTCACCGTGGTTGTTCAATATATTTATAGATGGGGTTGTAAGAGAAGTGAATGCGAGGGTCTTGGCAAGAGGTGTTGGGCTAAAAGATAAAGAAGCAAATACAAAGTGGGAGTTGTCACAGTTGCTTTTTGCTGATGACACTGTGCTTTTGGGAGATTCTGAAGAGAAGCTGCAGAGGTTGGTGGATGAATTTGGTAGGGTGTGTAAAAGAAGAAAATTGAAAGTGAATATAGGAAAGAGTAAGGTGATGAGGATAACAAAAAGAATAGGTGACGAAAGATTGGGTATCAGATTGGAGGGAGAGAGTGTGGAGGAGGTGAATGTATTCAGATATTTGGGAGTGGACATGTCGGCGGATGGGTCTATGAAGGATGAGGTGAATCATAGAATTGATGAGGGAAAAGGGTGAGTGGAGCACTTCGGAGTCTGTGGAGACAAAGAACCTTGTCCATGGAAGTAAAGAGGGGAATGTATGAGAGTATAGTTATACCAACGCTCTTATAGGGTGTGAAGCATGGGTGATGAATGTTGCAACGAGGAGAAGGCTGGAGGCAGTGGAGATGTCATGTCTGAGGTCAATGTGTGGTGTGAATATAATGCAGAGAATTCGGAGTTTGGAAATTAGGAGGAGGTGCGGGATTACCAAAACGATTGTCCCGAGAGCTGAGGAGGGGTTGTTGAGATGGTTTGGACATGTAGAGAGAATGGAACGAGACAGAGTGACTTCGAGAGTGTATAAATCTGTAGTGGAGGGAAGGCGGGGTAGGGGTCGGCCTAGGAAAGGTTGGAGGGAGGGGTAAAGGAAGTTTTGTGTGCGAGGGCTTGGACTTCCAGCAAGCATGTGTGAGCGTATTTGATAGGAGTGAATGGAGGCATATGGTTTTTAATACTTGACGTGCTGTTGGAGTGTGAGCAAAGTAACATTTATGAAGGATTCAGGAAACCGGCAGGCCGGACTTGAGTTCTGGAGATGGGAAGTACAGTGCCGGCACTCTGAAGGAGGGGTGTTAATGTTGCAGTTTTATAACTGTAGTGTAAAGCACCCTTCTGGCAAGACAGTGATGGAGTGAATGATGATGAAAGTTTTTCTTTTTCGGGCCACCCTGCCTTGGTGGGAATCGGCCGATGTGTTAATAAAAAAAAAAAAAAAAAAATATATATATAGAATGGGGTCCACCTCTAGTGCAAATTGTGGGACCCATAGCCTCGGAGAAGTGGATAAAAAGGCATCAAGGAAGAATATTTGGATTTCTTCCTGAAGCCGTTTGAATATTCCACTTCTCCTACCCCATCCTATATACACACATACATACATATAAATGCTTTATTAATAGACAGAATACATTTATAAAACACACAAACATGAACATGAATACAGTGGTACAATATGTCAAAGATTATGAATCTCCACCAGCTATATATATATATATATATATATATATATATATATATATATATATATATATATATATATATCGTGCCGAATAGGTAAAACTGGTCTATTAGCAAGAACACATTTAAAATTAAGTCCTTTCTAAAAATTTCTCTTATACGTTTGTTAATGTAAAAATTTATAATTTTGTACCAAAAAATCTTAGAAAACTTACGTAACGTTATTATAACAAGCGCAATTTAATTTAGCCTAATCCAACTAAATATATTTTATAGATAAGTTTACAATAATTTAATAATAAACAAACGCAATGAAATATATTTTTTCTTTACGTTCAGAATGATTTTGGCGAAATTATTGCATACACAAATTTTCGCTTGTCTTATATGGGAAGAAGAGCGTTGCTATTTAAGCCAAAATAGCAAGTTTTACCTAATCGGACGACATATATATATATATATATATATATATATATATATATATATATATATATATATATATATATTACACTAGGTCACACTACACATGCATGTACACTTTTGTATACACACTCATCTGAGTTTTCTTTGATTTTAACTTAATAGTTCTTGTTCTTTTTGTTTTCCTTTCATATCCATGGGGAAGTGGAATAAGAATCTTCCTCCGTAAGCCATGCGTGTTGTAAAAGTCAACTAAAATGCCAGGAACAATGGGCTAGTAACCCCTTTTCTTGCATAGATTTATTAAAAAGAAAAAGAAGAAAACCGTCAAAGTGGGATGTCTGAATGTGCGTGGATGTTGTGCGAATGATTAAAAAGAGATGATTCTAGATGTTATGAATGAAAAGAAGCTGGATGTCCTGGCTTTAAGTGAGACAAAGCTGAAGAGGGTAGGAGAGTTTCAGTGGGGAGAAATAATTGGGATTAGGCTAGGGGCTTCAAATAGAGTTAGAGCTACAGGAGTGGCAATAATGTTGAATAATCAGTTATGGCAGGTAAAGAGGAGATATGAATGTATAAATTCAAGGATTATGTGGAGTAAAATAAAGGTTGGATGTGAAAAGTGGGTTATAGTAAGTGTTTATGCACCTGGAAAGGAGAGAAGTGTAGAGGAGAGAGATTTTGGGAAATGTTGAATGAATGCGTGGGGAATTTTGAACCAAGTGAGAGAGTACTTGTTTTGGGGGATCTTAATGCTAAAGTGGGTAAAAATGTTGTGGAGGGAGTAGTAGGTAAATCTGGGGTGCCAGGGGTAAATGTAAATGGGGAGCCTTTAATTGAGCTATGTGTAGAAAGAGGTTTGGTAATAAGTAATACATATTTTATGAAAAAGAGGATAAATAAGTATACAAGGTATGATATAGCACGTAATGAAAGTAGTTTGTTATATTATGTATAGGTGGATAAAAGGCTTCAGGATGTACATGTTTATGGAGGGGCAACGGCTATATCAGATCATTATTTAGTTGTAGCTACAGTTAGAGTAAAAGGTACATGGGACAAAAAGAAAATGGCAACATCAAGTAAGAGAGGTAAAAGTGTATAAACTAAGGGAGGAAGTTAGGGGTGAGATATAAGCAACTATTGGCAGAAAGGTGGGATAGTGCAAGTATGAGTAGTGGGGGGGGGTTGAAGAGAGTTGGGATAGTTTTAAAAATGCAGTATTAGAATGTGGGGCAGAAGTTTGTGGCTATAGGAGGGTGGGTGCAGGAGGAAAGAGGAGTGACTGGTGGAATGAAGTAAAGGGTGTGATAAAAGAGAAAAAGGTAGCTTATGAGAAGTTTTTACAAAACAAGTGTTAATAGAAGAACAGAGTATATGGAGAGTAAAAGAAAGGTGAAGAGTGGTGAGAGAGTGCAAAAGGAGAGCAGATGAAAGAGTGGAGAGGCTCTGTCAAGAAATTTTGCTGAAAACAAGAAAATTTTGGAGTGAGATAAACAAGGTAAGAAAGCCTAGGGAACGAATGGATTTGTTACTTAAAACAGAGTAGGGAGGTAGTAGATGGGAACTGGAGGTATTGGGTAGATGGCGGGAATATTTTGAAGAACTTTTAAAAGTCGATGAAAAAGGAGGCAGTAATTTCATGCACTGGCCAGGGGGGTACAACATCGTTTAGGAGTGAAGAAGAGCAGGATGTGAGTGTGGGGGAGGTGCGTGAGGCATTACGTAGAATGAAGGGGTAAAGCAGCTGGAACTGACGGGATCATAGCAGAAATGTTAAAAGCAGGGAAGATATAGTGCTGGAATTGGTTGGTATTTTGTTTAATAAATGTATGAAAGAGGGGAAGGTACCTAGGGATTGGCAGAGAGCATGTATAGGTCCTTTATATAACAAAAAAGGAAGGGGATAAAAGAGATTGTAAGAATTATAGGGGAATATGTTTTCTGAGTATACCAGGTAAAGTGTATGGCAGGGTTATTATTGAAAATTAGAGGTAAGACAGAGAGTAGGATTGCAGATGAGCGGAGGCTTTAGAGTGGGTAGGGGATGTGTAGATCAAATTGTTTACAATGAAGCATATATGTGAACAGTATTTAGATAAAAAAGTGGGGAAGTTTTCAATGCATTTATGGATTTAAAAAAGGCATATGATAGAGTGGATAGAGGAGCAATGTGGCAAAATGTTGCAAGTGTATGGAATAGGTATTTAAGTTACTGAAGGCTGTAAGGTTTTATGAGAGGATAGTGAGGCTCAGGTTAGGGTATGTAGGAGATGGAGATTACTTCCCGGTAAAGTAGGTCTTAGACAGGGATGTGTAATGTCACCATGATTGTTTAATATATTTATAGATGGGGTTGTAAAAAAGTAAATGCTAAGTGTTGGGGAGAGGTGGGATTAGAGGTATGGGAAAATCAATGCAAAATGGGAGTTGACACAGTTACTTTTGCTGATGATACTACAGTAACATGAGAGATTCTAAAGAAAAGTTGTAAAGGTTAGTGGTGAGTTTGGGAGGGTGTGTAAGGGTAGAAAGTTGAAAGTGAACATAAATAAGAGTAAGGTGATGACAACTCGACTGAAGAAATACTTCCTAACATCCCTGTCAGTTGTTTGAGTCTTCAACTTCCAACTGTGACCCCTTGTTGCTGTGTCCCACCTCTGGAACATTCTGCCTCTGTCACATTGTCTATTCCTCTCCAGTGCTATGTCGTTATCCTTATCCCCCTCTATCTCTTCTGTCTTCCAGTGTCGTCAGGTCGATTTCGTAACCTCTCCTCGTAGGACATACCCTTTAGCTCCGGGACTAGTCTTGTTGTAAACCTTTGCACTTTCTCTGCGTTCCTTACATATGGTGAGTGAGGGTTCCAAACTGACGCTGCATACTTCCGTATGGGCCTAACGTACACAGTGTACAGGGTCCTGAATGATGACCCTGAATGTGTGTTAGATACCATTTATCTTATGCACATGTCGATTAGACGCTAGGCCTGTTGTATGTGTGTAGAGAGCACATAAATGTTTCCACCCCATGATGAACCCGGACCCTCCCGTGCATGACAGAGCTTCAGCCACCCAGGCCACCAGGGTGTGTGTGTGTGTGTACTCACCTAGTTGTACAGTTTGCAGGGGTCGAGTGTAGCTCCTGGCTCCGCCTCTTCACTGGGCGCTACTGGGTCACTCTCCTGTGGGGCCAAAGTGCGCGACTACACTGAGGGCAGCACGTGTCTGGGGAGTCTGTCCCATCCACTAGTACAAACACGCGAGGTTAGTAATACAGAAAACACACTAAAACCTCACCTCTGGCTACTGTAACTAGAATCGTCAGCGGAGACTGTAAGCTTGGGTGACGCAGAAGCTGGTGTAGGATGATACATGTACTTTGGAAGCTGTGTCCAAATGCTTGATCGTCCATGGCTTAGTCGTCAATGAGAGGCTTGGTCGTCTGTGGCTTGTCATCCATGGAGCTTCCTACATGAGAGTAGCTTCGGCACTCAGAAAAACCATGCCACAGGTTAAAGATGAACACAGCTGAGCAGAAATTCCTGAAGTTCAGACAGACAGAGGGTGTGCATGGGGTGTCGGAGGCCAGGCGAGCAGGAGTGGCTAGGCGACTCTTGCTTCTCTACACTCACACACAATGTGATTAGACCAGACCTAGCAGCAGGGAACACTCCATCGACGAAAGATCACACCATTCATCCTGGTGTGCTGTAACTGGCCGTGATGAAGCTGTAGCAGCTGGTAGTTATCGATGATGGACAAGTTCCAGGTGACACTGAACATGCTGAGGACCAAGGCGGCGCCGCGAAGATTTTATTGAATAATTAAGCATGTTAGGGCGCCATCCTGGATATACCTGCATCTCATTATTGAAATACTAAATACGACATCACCATATAACCCGCTTTGGCAGTCGGATGATGACTGGATGGAATAATGAAGTGATTCAACAGTGACTTTTGTAGAGGACCCCAATGGAAATAAGTCAATACGACATTTTGTGTTATCTCAGGTTCTCTACACATATGCTGATATGTATGATAATCTGTAACTGTATTTGTGAATACCTGAATAAACTTACTTATTCTCCTCTCTCTCTTTCCTTCCTGGACATAACACAAACTGCTGTCCACCACACTGTAATTCGTGGTTTGTTGCACTTGCACTGGCGTTGTTGTGCATAAGGTAGCGAATGAGTAATAGGCATGGATGCCAGCCTTATGTTTGTTGGAACAATGGGTACACAGCATGTTTGCTACTAGCTCCCATGCCAGGCCTGCAAAAGGAGTGGAGAGGGGACGTCTAAACTGTGCTGTATCTGCGTTGAGCTGTGGTTAGAACCAACTCTGCTAGGTGGCGAACAGGCACAAAATACGAAGGCCAGACTGGGCTTACACATTCGTTAGATACCTCTTAAGAGAGTCTTTCCAACCTATCAGTTGCAAGTCTTGCAACACTACTATACTTCTAACAAAGAACGAAAGCGTGAAAGGCCTTGAGCTAGTGTTTTCATTCCAGTGACTTCTTTTGCATGGATGCACTGGTTTGTGTGTACTGCTCGTGAGACTCGTATCTAAGCAGGAGAATTAAACTAGTCCTGAGGTTACTACTCCTCCGTGCCCGGCGTTAAGTGGAAACACGTCTAGTGTTTCACTCAAATCTTATGACATGGTAGCGTGGATAGTCAATAGTTCAGCTGGCATTTTAGAGGCTGCCCTGATGACTCCGCTTCAAATCCCAGTCGATATATTATGTTTCTTGCTTTAAAAAGCCACTTGTTTCGTTGATGTTACCGTCAATGTTGTTTGATGAGAATATTACATTATATTCATACTTTTTCTAATTCTTGAATCAAGGGCCCCTCAATAGAGAATGAAACTACTCCTGGAGGAGTTTAAAACACAGGTCGATTTAAACCCGGGGGTTTCCCCCCCTCCTTTAACCCTTACTAAAACACAGGTGGGAGTTAACCAGGGGTCCCCCCCCCTTTTAAACCCATTTAAACACAGGTCGATTTAAACCCAGAGGTTCCCCCCCCCTTTAACCTTACTGAAACACGGGGTCGGGGTTAAACCCAGGGTTTCCCCCCCTCCTTTAACCTTACTGACACACAGGTCGAGTTAACCAGGGCCCCCCCTCCTTTAACCTTACTGAAACACAGGTCAATTTAAAGAGGTCCCCCTCCTTTAACCTTACTGAAACACAGGCCCGAGTTAACCAGGGTCCCCAACCCCTTTTAAACCCCTTACTTAAACACAGGCCCAGTTAACCAGAGGCCCCCCCATCCTTTTCCCTTGAAAACACGGGTGGAGTTAACCGGGGTTTCCCCCCCTTTTAAACCCTTTAAACTGAAACACAGGTCGAGTTAACCAGAGGGTCCCCCCCCTTTTAAATTTACTGAAACACAGGTCGGTTAACCAGAGGTTCCCCCCCCTTTAACCTTACGGGAAACACAGGTCAGATTTAAACCCGGGGCCCCCCCTCCTTTAACCTTACTGAAACACAGGTCGGAAAAAGGGCCCCCCCTCCTTTAACCTTACTGAAACACAGGTCGAGTTAACCAGGGGGCCCCCCCCTTTTAACCCCCTTCCCCAAACACAGGTCGGTTTAAACCCTTTTTTTTTTTTCCCCCCCCTTTAATCTTACTGAAACACAGGTGAGTTAACCAGGGTCCCCCCCCCTTTAACCTTACTGAAACACAGGTCGATTTAAACCCAAAGGGGTTCCCCCCTCCTTTAACCTTACTGAAACACAGGTAAAGGGTTAAACCCCTTTCCCCCCCCTTTCCCCGGCCACACAGGTAAAGGTTAACCAGAGTCCCCCCTCCTTTAACCTTACTGAAACACAGGTCGATTTAAAACCAGGGCCCCCCTCCTTTAACCTTACTGAAACACAGGTGGGATTTAAACCCAGGGTCCCCAACCCCTTTTAACCCTTCCAAACACAGGTCGGGGTTAACCAGGGGTTCCCCCACCCCTTTAACCTTACTGAAACACAGGTCGATTTAAACCCGGGGGTCCCCCCCCCAACCTTATTTTGAAACACAGGTCGGTTAACCAGGGTCCCCCCCCCTTTTAAACCTTACTGAAACACAGGTCGGGGTTTGGGGGGTTCCCCCCCCCCTTTAAACCTTACTGAAAACACAGGTCGGGGTTAAACCAGAGGTTCCCCCTTTAACCTTACTGACACACAGGTCGGTTTAAACCCGGGGTTTCCCCCCTCGTTTAACCTTACTGAAACACAGGTGGGAAAACCAGAGGTCCCCCCTCCTTTAATCTTACTGAAACCAGGTCGAGTTAACCAGAGGTCCCCCTCCTTTAACCTTACTAAAACACAAGCCCGGGGTTAAAACCCAGGGGTCCCCCCCCCTTTTAACCTTACTGAAACACAGGTCGATTTAAACCCCAGAGGTCCCCCCCCTTTAACCTTACTGAAACACAGGTCGGGTTTCCAGGGGTTCCCCCCCTTTTAAACCACTGAAACACAGGCCCGATTTAAACCCGGGTCCCCCCCTTTTTAACCTTACTAAAACACAGGCCCAAAGGTTAAACCAGAGGTCCCCCCCCCTTTAACCTTACTGAAACCGGTCGGGTTAAACCCGGGGTTCCCCCCCCTTTTCCTTACTGAAACACAGGTCATTTAAACCCCGGGTTCCCCCTCCTTTAACCTTACTGAAAACAGGTCATTTAAACCAGGGTTTCCCCCATCCTTTAACCTTACTGAAACACAGGTCGAGTTAACCAGAGGTTCCCCCCCCTTTTAACCTTACTGAAACACAAGTCGGGTTAACCAGAGGGCCCCCCTCCTTAAACCCTTTTTTTTAAACACACTAGGGTTAACCCAGAGGTTCCCCCCCTTCACCCACAAAACACAGGTGGGGTTTAAACCCCAGGGGTCCCCCCCCAACCTTATTGAAACACAGGTAGGGTTAACCAGGGGGTACCCCCTCCTTCAACCTTATTGGAACAAGGTAGTACAATGAAGTTGTCACCCCACTTCCAGCCTGGGGGCAAAGGGGGTCATCATGAAAGACATTGTGATTAAACCCCTCAGGTTGATACCCGGGTAAAAAGGGAAAAAAAATGGGAAAAACTAGAAAAGGGGTAATTATCGGTTCCTTTCCCACCATCTGCTCTTGGGAAATTGTAGTAAAATAGTCACGGTACCGTGTCTAAAGCAATGCCAAAGATTCCCCTTAAGGAAGACTGAAACTTATGACGACGTTTCGGTCTGATTTGGGAACCATTAAAAAATCACTGAAACGAGAAGATGCCAGAATTTCACGAGGGGGGGCGAGGGAAAGGGGGAGTGGTAGAACGGGAGGAGGAAGTAGTAGCAGAAGAAATTAAGGGGGTAGTAGGTAGAATTAAAAAGTGCAGCAGTGGTGGAGGTAGCACTAGTGGTTATAGTGGAAAAACTAGTATAGTATTAGAGTGTAGTATTAGTGAAGAATAGTAATAGTGGAGGTAGTACGTAAAACAAGAAAACAGGAGTACTGCAGGAGAGCTACTGACCCACGGGTCGAACAAAATCCCCTTCAGGACAGAACCCACCTAGGCAGAAGACAGTCAAGGCAATAAAAATATGGGAAAAGATGAAGAGGTAAGGAATGGAGAACAAAGATTAGGTCAAGTCAAGAGTGTTCTATAGTTTAGAAATTTGACATCGTAATAAAAAAGAAGGCATCTAGAGAGACAAAGCCAGGACTAAGATTCATGTTAGGAATTTTATGTATAAGGGATGCTTTAACTAGACGGCAGCAGTGAAGGCTAGAAGAAGGGTAGACGTTTTAGCAGAGACCAGTTAATAAGATGACTATGATGTTAAGTGTCGTTAAGACCAACACTTTTTTTGTGCTCTTTAAATCCACCATTAAAAAGAGCAGCTAGTTTCTCCAAAGTATCGGAGAGGACAAGACGAGCAGGAAATGGAGCAGACGCTGGAAGCACCAGTGGCAGAAGTATGAACTAGATTACTACAAAAGGTATTAGTTTTGCATAAATTAAGTTTGATATGCAAAGAACAGAAGGAGTTAAGATTTAGGAGAATAGAAGTACAGGAAAGGCAAAAAACAGGCGATATAATTGTTAACCCAGTCCATTTTAGCGAAAATGTCAGTAGATTCCATTATAAAAAATGTTGAAGTTATTGATTTTTTTGTGGGAAAAAAATCAATAAAAACAAAGCTGTAAAAGATATCGGAAATCCTCCATGGGTGGTTGTAGAGCCATCATTACTCAATAATGTGTGCAAAAATCATTACAATCCTATTAATACTTTTTCTCACAAAATGGCACACAATGTCAACTTATTTCTGAGTTAATATATTTTTGTCTGTAAAACTCTACGGATACGACGCGCTAAATGTAATATTTGGAGAGGAAAAAAAAAAACACTAACTGCCAACATGTATTATTTATGACAGAAAAAACAAAAAAAAAATTACATTGAAGGAAAAACATACTTAGAAATATAATATAAACAAGCTGATTACACCAAAATGTTGCCAGAATTATGCACAATTTTTTGGTAAGAAAACATTTTTTCCATAATTTTTCAATCTTGCTTTCCTAATCACTCGAAAAAGGCTCGCCCCTCCCTTAACATACTAGGACAAATAAGATAGCTTTAATAGTTTGATTTCTGGTAGATTCTGATGGTCGGGGAAGCGTCGCCTGTATTGTCAATGTCAGGCATCCTACCAGTCTGTCGATTCCATGGATCTGGTATACCTGACGTACAAGACAAGCAAATACTGTACAAAATTTTGCAGTTTAATAACAAAGATATTTTATAAACTTAATATGAGAACTGAACATTAAAAATCATAAAACTTAAATTATAAACAAATTATGCTGTCCTACAAATTCACTAAAAACTAATTGAGAGGATCACCATTATTTTCTTGGCTTTCTGCATTCTTTCTCCCAGGTCTCACATCCCCTTGCACAAACACAGCACATTCGTAATATTCCAAGAAGCCTTTGCTTGCAATATGATTATGCAATACTAAGATCTCTTCTGTTAGTCGAGCACCGCCTTTAATTTCCTTGCGTGTAAGTTCCTCTCATTCTTCCCTTACCGCAGAAATATTGGCAAGGATGGGCCACACTAAAGGATGGGCCACACTATAATTTCCCACTCATTACAGCGGCTCAGTCATAGCTGGTCTTCTTCCCGGCCACCTGCTCCCAGCTATTTTCCTACAAAAAAAAAAAAAAAAAAAAAAAATCTTTACCCAGAACACAAAACAATATTACACTAACAATAAAATACATATTTTTCAAGGTAAAGAAAATAAATAATAAGAGATTTATAATAATTTAACAGTTGTGAGACAATGTAAATTATTAATGAACATGGGATATTTTAATGAAAGTTGCTGCATAACCCTTGTCGGTTTAGCGCTTTATTTGATTATAACAATGTAATGAAAGTTATTATTGAACATGGAATGTTATAGCCAGGTTGTCATCACACAAATTAGAACACAATAGCGGCAATATACACAAAGGTACAGAAAACAGGTAAAGCGAATTAAACAATATTAACATGAAGGATAGGCTAGAATACAGCGAGTCACGTGGTTAATAACACAGAAAATTCTAATTATTAACTTATTTCTTAAATAATACTAATACAATTACCTGGCAACACTATTTCCATCCCAGGAATAATGAGAACTAATTTCATGTGAGAGATTACAAGCCTACTCGACACTCTGGGGTAATATGGCCGACACTGCAGCTCCGGACCCTGAGTTGTTTCCATTGTTCTCTAAAAGAGAAACACATTTCACAATAGGCATATGAGTTGCATAGATCACTAAACACTTTAATGACTTCGAGAACTCACCAAAATAGTCGCCTAAATTATAAGTGAACTCAGGACATGCTGAAACTACCTTCCCTCTATGTTCCTACCTCGTATTCCAACTATGACTCTTTGTTGTTCAAAAATAGTTTGTACAATAAAAACAAATAATTTATTAATCTGTATTAAAATCAAAATATTTGCAATCAACTACAGAACTCTAGTGCACTAAACAAGGTATATTCAATAAAAAATAAACAAATTTACTATGCATATGCATAAAACTTCAATAAAAATTGTTGGAACATCTCAGCAACTGAAGAGCAAGAAGCGTCTCTCAATCCACATAAAACAAATATTTCAATCAATTAACTCATCGTGCAATAATTCTCAATATGTTTCAGTAATATAATAATGGTTTGCTAACTTTACACTGCCCATTTCTTCTACACCGCCAATTTACTCACTACTCATGAGTTACAGAAACTATGTTTATATTAAGTAAGACAGGACAAGGGTATATGTATGTTGATACATACATTAATGAACAGTTTTTGAAACATTCACAATGAATATTTGTCAAGGATTACCTAGGTAAGACCAGAGGTCCCTCCCTCAGCCTTACTGAAACACAGGTAGGGTAGACCAGAGGAACCTCCTTCAGCCTTACTGAAACACAGATAGGGTAGACCAGAGGTACCTTCTTCAGCCTTACTGAAACAACAACCAGCATTGTTTCAGGGACGGGGAATCCTGTGTCACAAACCTACTAGAGTTCTATGACAGGGTGACAGCAGTAGGACAAAAGAGAGGGTGGGTAGACTGCTTTTTCTTGGACTGTAAGCAGGCTTTTGACACAGTTCCACACAAGAGATTAGTGCAAAAGCTGGAGGACCAGGCAGGTGTAACAAGGAAGGCACTGCAATGGATCAGGGAATACCTGTTGAGAAGACAACAGCAAGTCATGGTACGTGACGAGGTGTCAGAGTGGGCGCCTGTGACGAGCGGGGTTTCATTGAGGTCAGTCCTAGGACCGGTGCTGTTTCTGGTATATGTGAACGACATGACGAAAGGAATAAACTCAGAAGTTTGAAGACGATTTGAAGTTAATGAGAAGATTTCAATCGGAGGAGGATCAGGCAGGATTACTGGCTCCTGGAGTTCAACCCCACCAGGTGTAAAGTTATGAAGACTGGGGAAGAGCATAGAAGACCGCAGACGAAGTACAGCCTAGGGAGCAAGAGACTACAAACTTCACTCAAGGAAAAGAATCTTGGGGTGAGTATAACACCGAGCACGTCTCCTGAGGCGCACCTCAACCAAGTAGTTAGTTAGTGTTGCAGCATATGGGTTCCTAGCAAGCCTAAGAACAGCATTCCGACATCTCAATAAGAAATCGTTCCGGACCCTGTACACTGTGTACGTCAGGCCCATATTAGAGTATGCAGCACCAGTTTGGAACTCACACTTAGACAAGCATATAAGGAAATAAGAGAAAGTACAAAGGTTTGCAACGAGACTAGTCCCGGAGCTAAGGGGTATGTCCTACGAGGAGAGGTTAGTGGAAATCGACCTGACGACACTGGAGGACAAGAGGGATAGGGCGGACATGATAACGACATATAAAATACTGAGAGGAATTGACAAGGTGGACAGAGACAGGATTTTCCATAGATGGGACAAAACAACAAGGGGTTACAATTGGAAGTTAAAGTCTCAGATGAATGACAGGGATGTTAGGAAGTATTTCTTCAGTCATAGAGTTGTCAGGAAGTGGAATAGTCTGGAAAGTGAGCTAGAAGAGGTAGGATCCATACATAGCTTTAGGAAGAGGTATGATAAAGCACATGTAGCAGGGAGAGTTATCTAGTAGCGACCAGTGAAGAGGCAGGACCAGGAGCTGTGACTCGACCCCTGCAATCACAATTAGGTGAGTACAGGTAGGGTAGACCAATCAGAGGTCACTCCCTCAGCCTTACTGAAACACAAGTAGGGTAGACCAGAGGTCCCTCCCTCAGCCTTACTGAAACACAAGTAGGGTAGATCAGAGGTCCCTCCCTCAGCCTTACTGAAACACAAATAGGGTAGACCAGAGGTCCCTCCCTCAGCCTTACTGAAACAAAAGTAGGGTAGATCAGAGGTCCCTCCCTCAGCCTTACTGAAACACAGGAAGGGTAGACCAGAGGTCCCTCCCTCAGCCTTACTGAAAACAGGTAGGGTAGACCAGGGGTCCCTCCCTCAGCCTTACTGAAACACAGGTAGGGTAGACCAGAGGTCCCTCCTCAGCCTTACTGAAACACAGTAGGGTAGACCAGAGGTCCCTCCCTCAGCCTTACTGAAACACAAGTAGGGTAGACCAGAGGTCCCTCCTCAGCCTTACTGAAACACAAGTAGGGTAGACCAGAGGTCCCTCCCTCAGCCTTACTGAAACACAGGTAGGGTAGACCAGAGGTCCCTCCCTCAGCCTTACTGAAACACAAGTAGGGTAGACCAGAGGTCCCTCCCTCAGCCTTACTGAAACACAGTAGGGTAGACCAGAGGTCCCTCCCTCAGCCTTACTGAAACACAGTAGGTAGACCAGAGGTCACTTCCCTCAGCCTTACTGAAACACAGGTAGGGTAGACCAGAGGTCCCTCCCTCAGCCTTACTGAAACACAAGTAGGGTAGACCAGAGGTCCCTCCCTCAGCCTTACTGAAACACAAGTAGGGTAGACCAGAGGTCCCTCCCTCAGCCTTACTGAAACACAGGTAGGGTAGACCAGAGGTCCCTCCCTCAGCCTTACTGAAACACAGTAGGGTAGACCAGAGGTCCCTCCCTCAGCCTTACTGAAACACAAGTAGGGTAGACCAGAGGTCCCTCCCTCAGCCTTACTGAAACACAGGTAGGGTAGACCAGAGGTCCCTCCCTCAGCCTTACTGAAACACAGGTAGGGTAGACCAGAGGTCCCTCCCTCAGCCTTACTGAAACACAAGTAGGGTAGACCAGAGGTCCCTCCCTCAGCCTTACTGAAACACAAGTGGGTAGACAAGAGGTCCTTCCCTCAGCCTTACTGAAACACTGGTAGGGTAGACCAGAGGTCCCTCCCTCAGCCTTACTGAAACACAGGTAGGAGTAGACCAGAGGTCCCTCCTCAGCCTTACTGAAACACATGTAGGGTAGACCAGAGGTCCCTCCCTCAGCCTTACTGAAACACAAGTAGGGTAGACCAGAGGTCCCTCCCTCAGCCTTACTGAAACACAAGTAGGGTAGACCAGAGGTCCCTCCTCACCAGCCTTACTGAAACACAAGAGAGGTAGACCAGAGGTCCCTCCCTCAGCCTTACTGAAACACAAGTGGGTAGACCAGAGGTCCCTCCTCAGCCTTACTGAAACACAGGTAGGGTAGACCAGAGGTCCCTCCTCAGCCTTACTGAAACACAGGTAGGGTAGACAGGGTCCCTCCTCAGCCTTACTGAAACCATTGTTAGACAGAGGTCCCTCCTCAGCCTTACTGAAACACGTAGGGTGACAGAGGTCCCTCCTCACCTTACTGAAACACAGTAGGTAGACAGGTCCCTCCCTCAGCCTTACTGAAAACAGGTAGGGGACCGAGTCCCTCCTCAACCTTACTGAAACACAAGTAGGGTAGACCAGGGTCCCTCCTCAGCTTACTGAAAACAGGTAGGGTAGACCAGAGGTCCTCCTCAGCCTTACTGAAACAGATGGGTAGACAGGGTCCTCCTCAGCCTTACTGAAACACGGTAGGTGACCAGAGTCCTCCCTCAGCCTTCTGAAACACAGGTAGGGTAGACCAGAGGTCCCTCCCTCAGCCTCTGAAACACAGGTAGGGTAGACCAGGGTCCCCCTCAGCCTTACTGAAACAAGTGGGTGACAGAGGTCCTCCTCAGCCTTACTGAAACACAGTGTGACAGAGGTCCTCCTCAGCCTTACTGAAACACAGGGGGTAGACAGAGGCCTCCCTCAGCCTTACGAAACACAGGTGGGTAGACAGAGGTCCCTCCCTCAGCCTTACTGAAACACAGGTAGGGTAGACAGGGTCCTCCTCAGCCTTACTGAACACAGGTAGGTGACAGGGTCCCTCCCTCAGCCTTCGAAACACAGTAGGGTAGACCAGAGGTCCTCCTCAGCTCTGAAACACAAGTAGGTAGACAGAGGTCCCTCCCTCAGCCTTACTGAAACACAAGTAGGGTAGGCCAGAGGTCCTCCCTCAGCCTTACTGAAACACAAGTAGGGTAGACCAGAGGTCCTCCCTAGCCTACTGAAACACAAGTAGGGTAGACCAGGGTCCCTCCCTCAGCCTTACTGAAACACAAATAGGGTGACCAGAGGTCCCTCCTCACCTTACGAAACACAGGTAGGGTAGACCAGAGTCCTCCCTCAGCCTTACTGAAACACAGGTAGGTAGACCAGAGTCCTTCCTCAGCTTACTAAACACAAGTAGGGTAGACCAGGGTCCCTCCCTCAGCCTTACTGAAACACAGGTAGAGTAGACCAGAGGTCCCTCCTCAGCCTTACTGAAACACAGTAGGGTGACAGAGGTCCTCCCTCAGCCTTACTGAAACACAAGTAGGGTAGACCAGAGGTCCCTCCCTCAGCCTTACTGAAACACAAGTAGGGTAGACCAGAGGTCCCTCCTCAGCCTTACTGAAACACAAGTGGGTAGACCAGGGTCCCTCCTCAGCCTTCTGAAACACAGTAGGTAGACCAGAGGTCCCTCCCTCAGCCTTACTGAAACACAAGTAGGGTAGACAAGGTCCCTCCTCAGCCTTACTGAAACACAAGTAGGGTAGACCAGAGGTCCCTCCTCACCTTACTGAAACACAGTAGGGTGACCAGAGGTCCTCCCTCAGCCTTACTGAAACACAAGTAGGGTGACCAGAGGTCCCTCCTCAGCCTTACTGAAACACAGTAGGGTAGACCAGAGGTCCCTCCCTCAGCCTTACTGAAACACAAGTAGGGTAGACAGAGGTCCCTCCCTCACCTTACTGAAACACAGGTAGGGTAGACCAGGGTCCCTCCCTCAGCCTTACTGAAACACAGTAGGGTAGACAGGGTCCTCCCTCAGCCTACTGAAACACAAGTAGGGTAGACCAGAGGTCCCTCCTCAGCCTTCTGAAACACAGTAGGGTGACAGAGTCCCTCCTCAGCCTTACTGAAACACAGGTAGGGAACCAGAGGTCCCTCCTCAGCCTACTGAAACACAGTAGGGTAGACCAGAGGTCCCTCCCTCAGCCTTCCTGAAACACAAGTAGGGTAGGTAGAGGTCCTCCTCAGCCTTACTGAAACACAAGTAGGGTAGACAGAGGTCCCCCCCTCAGCCTTACTGAAACACAGTAGGGTAGACAGAGGTCCCTCCCTCAGCCTTACTGAAACAGGTGTGACAACCTCTAGCCAGACCTAGCCAGCCCAGTGGACAGAGTCTCCTCCCTATGAAAGGACAGCTCCCTCTAAAGAGGCCGCCCTCCTGTACGAACCTAGTAGCTCTAGCCAGAACCAGAGACAAGTAGTAGACAGAGCGTCCCTACCTGAAACACATGGTGACAGAGGTCCCTCCTCAGCCTTTGAAACACAGTGGTAGACAGTCCTCCAGCCTACTAAACACAGTAGGGAGACCAGAGTCCTCTCAGCCTTACTGAACACAGTAGGTAGACCAGAGGTCCTCCTCACTACTGAAACACAGTAGGAGACAGAGGTCCTCCTACCTTACTAAACAAAGTAGGTCCTCCCTCCACAGAACAGGTCTCCCTCAGCCTTACTGAACACAGAGGGAGACCAGGGTCCTCCGCCTACGAAACAGGCCTCTCCCTAACACAGAGGGTGACAGGTCCCTCCCTGAAAATGGGTGACAGAGCCTCCAAAAGTGGACAGTCTCTCAGCCTTACTGAACAGGAGCAGGGCCTCTCAGCTTACTAACACAGGGCAGTCTCACTGAACAGTAGGACAGTTCCACTTTGCGTGTCAGTCCTCCGCTTTAACACAGACGGTCCTCTAAAGGGAGCGGCCTCACTTGAAGGGTGAGGTCTCGCTTGAACAGTAGGACAGTCCACCTAGAAAGAGCCTCTCTTCTAAACAAAGAGGTCCCACTATGAACACATACTTTATGTGATTCATGTAGTTCATATGGGTTTTGTAGCTACTGTAGTTCATGTAGTTCATGTAGCTCGTGTACTTCATGTAGTTCATATAGTTCATGTAGTTCATATAGTTCATATAGTTCATGTAGTTCATATAGTTCATATAGTTCATATAGTTCATGTAGTTCATATAGTTCATATAGTTCATGTAGTTCATATAGTTCATGTAGTTCATATAGTTCATGTAGTTCATATAGTTCATGTAGTTCATATAGTTCATGTGGTTCATGTGGTTCATGCAGTTTATGCAAGTTTGTGTAAGTGGGGGGAGGGGCAGGGGTGATTTTTGGTAAGTTTATGCCATAGGCTGGTTAATAATTTTTGTATGTACTCAACTAATTTTAACTGTAAGGCCCTAGTGTGTGCAGGGGCCTGTGTAGGGGCCCGTGCAGGGGCCTGTGCAGGGGCCTGTGTAGTGGAGAGTACAGATAGAGGCCCTCAGATGGGAGGGTGTCAGAGCCCTACTGTGTACATATGTGTTAACTTGTACCACTGTGCTAGTGAGTTATTGTGTAATATATAGAGAGTAATTTTTGTGCTGAACATGTAATTTTACTATTAATATAGTTATATTTTTGTACATTTAGTTTTTGCTCCCTTATAATAAATATAAGTATTGACCATTTAATTACCACTTTATCTTATAAAGGAACAAGCTTGGCCCAGCGCTGGTATAGTCAACTTTCATGTTTTAACTGCCACTAGACAGGCTTATCCCCGAGGCGCCAGCATCTATTTTAACGTAACGTAATAAATACGTTACAATGCAGTTCCTGTGCTTCATGTAGTTAATATAGTTCATGTGGGTCATGAGGTTTATGTAGTTTATGTGGGTCATGTAGTTCATGTGGATCATGTAGTTCATGTGGGTCATGTAGTTCATGTGGGTCATGTAGTTCATGTGGGTCATGTAGTTCATGTGGGTCATGTAGTTTATGTGGGTTATGTAGTTCATGTGGGTCATGTAGTCCATGTGGGTCATGTAGTTCATGTGGGTCATGTAGTTCATGTGGGTCATGTAGTTCATGTGGGTCATATAGCTCCTGTACTTCATGTGGGTCATGTAGTTCATGTGGGTCATGTAGTTCATGTGGGTCATGTAGTTCATGTGGGTCATGTAGTTCATGTGGGTCATGTAGTTCATGTGGGTCATGTAGTTCATGTGGGTCATATAGCTCCTGTACTTCATGTGGGTCATGTAGTTCATGTGGGTCATATAGCTCCTGTACTTCATGTGGGTCATGTAGTTCATGTGGGTCATGTAGTTCATGTGGGTCATGTAGTTCATGTGGGTCATGTAGTTCATGTGGGTCATATAGCTCCTGTACTTCATGTGGGTCATGTGGGTCATATAGCTCCTGTACTTCATGTTGGTCATGTGGGTCATATATCTCCTGTACTTCATGTGGGTCATGTGGGTCATATAGCTCCTGTACTTCATGTGGGTCATGGGGGTCATATAGCTCCTGTACTTCATGTGGGTCATGTGGGTCATATAGCTCCTGTACTTCATGTGGGTCATGGGGGTCATATAGCTCCTGTACTTCATGTGGGTCATGTGGGTTATATAGCTCTTGTACTTCATGTGGGTCATGTGGGTCATATAGCTCCTGTACTTCAAGTAACTGACACAAGCTGCAGCAGTATGGTTCCTACATTTAATAATTACATTAACAATAAAACACATAAAAACAATTACAAGGGATAACAAATTACGAATACAATTTTCATTAGATTTTAAAATAATTTTAACATATATGTTAACGTAAAATGTGTTGTTAAAGTTAACATATTAGAACAGATGTCCTCCTTCATGTTTATCTCAGATTATTAGTTGATATGAGTTTATTATGGGAAATTATTTTAAGCTCTCATACTCCGGCTCATCCCCAGAAAACATTAATATTAGAACAAATTCAATATTATCAGATATTTTTTTTTATGGAGGAATAAAGATAATTTTTCATTATTTTGTCTTATGAAGGAGTTCAGTGGCGGATATTGTAACAAGAAGACAAGATGGCAAGATGGTAAGATGACAAGATGGCAAGATGACAAGATGGCAAGAAGACAAGATGACAAGATGACAAGATGACAAGATGGCAAGATGACAAGATGGTAAGAAGACAAGATGACAAGATGACAAGAAGACAAGATGGCAAGATGACAAGATGGCAAGATGACAAGATGGCAAGAAGACAAGATGACAAGATGACAAGATGACAAGAAGACAATATGGTAAGAAGACAAGAAGACAAGATGACAAGATGGCAAGAAGACAAGATGACAAGATGACAAGAAGACAAGATGACAAGAGAAAAATGACAAGATGGCAAGAAGACAAGATGACAAGATGACAAGAAGACAAGATGACAAGATGACAAGATGACAAGATGACAAGATGGCAAGAAGACAAGATGACAAGATGACAAGATGACAAGAAGACAATATGGTAAGAAGACAAGAAGACAAGATGACAAGATGGCAAGAAGACAAGATGACAAGATGACAAGATGGCAAGATGACAAGATGGCAAGATGACAAGAAGACAAGATGACAAGATGGCAAGAAGACAAGATGACAAGATGACAAGATGACAAGAAGACAAGATGACAAGATGACAAGAAGACAAGATGACAAGATGAGAAGATGACAAGATGACAAGATGACAAGAAGACAAGATGACAAGATGACAAGAAGACAAGATGGCAAGAAGACAAGATTGCAAGAAGACAAGATGACAAGATGACAAGAAGAGAAGATGACAAGATGACAAGATGACAAGAAGACAAGATGACAAGATGACAAGAAGACAAGATGGCAAGAAGACAAGATTGCAAGAAGACAAGATGACAAGAAGAGAAGATGGCAAGAAGACAAGATGACAAGATGACAAGAAGACAAGATGACAAGATGACAAGATGACAAGAAGACAATATGGTAAGAAGACAAGAAGACAAGATGACAAGATGGCAAGATGACAAGAAGACAAGATGACAAGATGACAAGATGACAAGAAGACAAGATGACAAGAAGACAAGATGACAAGAAGACAAGATGACAAGAAGACAAGATGACAAGAAGACAAGATGACAAGATGACAAAAAGACAAGATGACAAGATGACAAGATGGTAAGAAGACAAGAAGACAAGATGACAAGATGGCTAGAAGACAAGATGATAAGATGGCAAGAAGACAAGATGACAAGATGACAAGAAGACAAGATGGCAAGAAGACAAGATTGCAAGAAGACAATATGACAAGATGACAAGAAGAGAAGATGGCAAGAAGTCAAGATGACAAGATGGTAAGAAGACAAGATGACAAGAAGACAAGATGACAAGAAGACAAGATGGCAAGAAGACAAGAAGACAAGATGGTAAGAAGACAAGATGACAAGAAGACAAGATGACAAGATGGTAAGAAGACAGGATGACAAGAAGACAAGATGACAAGATGGTAAGAAGACAGGATGACAAGAAGACAAGATGGCAAGAAGTCAAGATGGCAAGAAGACAAAATGGTAAGAAAACAAGATGACAAGAATACAAGATGGTAAGAAGACAAGATGACAAGAAGACAAGATGACAAGAAGACAAGATGGCAAGAAGGCAAGATGCAAATGAAAGATAAGAAGCAAGATGGCTAAGAAGACAAGATGACAAGAAGACAAGATGACAAGAAAGAGACAGATGACAAGAAGACAAGATGACAAGATGAAAGACAAGATGACAAGAAGACAAGATGGCAAGAAGTCAAGATGGCAAGAAGACAAGATGGTAAGAAGACAAGATGACAAGAAGACAAGATGGAAGAAGATCAAGATGACAAAAAGACAAGATGACAAGAAGACAAGATGACAAGAAGACAACATGGCAAGAAGACAAGATGACAAGATTTAGGAAGACAAGATGGCAAGAAGACAAGATAACAAGAAGACAAGATGGCAAGAAGATAAGATGTTAAGAAGACAAGATGGAAGAAGACAAAAAATGACAAGAAGACAAGATACAAGATGACAAGGAAGAGACAAGATAAAGCAAAGAAGACAAGAACAAGAGACAAGAAGACAAGATGGCAAAAGACAAGATGTAGATGCAAGAAGACAAGATGACAAGCAAAGAAGACAAGATGACAAGAAGACAAGATGACAAGATAGACAAGATGACAAGATGACAAGAGAAAGATGACAAGATGAGATCAAGAGACAAGATGATGCAAGAAGACAAGATGACAAGAAGACAAGATGACAAGAGACAAGATGACAAGATAGACAAGAAGACAAGATGCAAGAAGAAGATGACAAGAGACAAGATGACAAGATGAAAGAAGACAAGATGACAAGATGACAAGATGACAAGATGACAAGAGACAAGATGACAAGAAGACAAGATGGAAGAGAAGATGACAAGAGACAAGATGGCAAGAAGATCAAGATGACAAGAAGACAAGATGGTAAGAAGACAAGATGACAAGAAGACAAGATGACAAGAAGACAAGATGGCAAGAAGACAAGATGCAAGAAGACAAGATGAAAGAAGACAAGATGGAAGAGACAAGAAGACAAGATGCAAGATGCAAGATGGCAAGAGACAAGATGACAAGATGCAAGATGACAAGATGGTAAAAGACAAGAGACAAGATGACAAGAAGACAAGATGGCAAGAGACAAGATGGCAAGATGACAAGATGGCAAAAGACAAGATGACAAGATGACAAGATGACAAGAAGACAAATGGAAGAAGACAAGAAGACAAGATGACAAGATGGCAAGAAGACAAGATGACAAGATGACAAGAAGACAAGATGTGCAAGAAAATGACAAGATGCAAGAAGACAAGATGACAAGATGACAAGAAGACAAGATGCAAGATGACAAGATGACAAAAGACAAGATGGCAAGAAGACAAGATGACAAGATACAAGATGACAAGAAGACAAGATGGTAAGAAGACAAGATGACAAGAAGACAAGATGGCAAGAAGACAAGATGACAAGAAGACAAGATGGTAAGATGACAAAATGTTAAGATGGTAAGAAGACACGATGGTGGGAGGACAAGATGGCAATAAGACAAGATGGTAAGATGTCAAGATGAGAAGACTAGATAGTAAGAAGACAAGATGGCAAGAAGACAAGAAGGCAAGATGGTAGAAGACAAGATGGCAAGATGGTAGAAGACAAGATGACAAAAATGTTAAGATGTTAGGAAGACACGATGGTGGGAGGACAAGATGGTAAGATGACAAAAATACAAGATGAAAAGATGGTAAGAAGACACGATGGTAAGATGTCGAGAAGACAAGATGATAAGATGGTAAAAAGGCAAGTTGTAAAGAAGACACGATGGTAAGAAGACAAGATGGAACACAACAACATTGCCTGGTGGTTTACGCAACACTGGCCATGGCAACACATAGTCAAAGGTGCCACAGACAACACTGGCCATGGCAACACATAGTCAAAGGTGCCACAGACAACACTGGCCATGGCAACACATAGTCAAAGGTGCCACAGACAACACTGGCCATGGCAACACATAGTCAAAGGTGCCACAGACAACACTGGCCATGGCAACACATAGTCAAAGGTGCCACAGACAACACTGGCCATGGCAACACATAGTCAAAGGTGCAACAGACAACACTAGCCATGGCAACACATAGTCAAAGGTGCCACAGACAACACTGGCCATGGCAACACATAGTCAAAGGTGCCACAGACAACACTGGCCATGGCAACACATAGTCAAAGGTGCCACAGAAAACACTGGCCATGGCAACACATAGTCAAAGGTGCCACAGACAACACTGGCCATGGCAACACATAGTCAAAGGTGCCACAGACAACACTGGCCATGGCAACACATAGTCAAAGGTGCCACAGACAACACTGGCCATGGCAACACATAGTCAAAGGTGCCACAGACAACACTGGCCATGGCAACACATAGTCAAAGGTGCCACAGACAACACTGGCGATGGCAACACATAGTCAAAGGTGCCACAGACAACACTGGCCATGGCAACACATAGTCAAAGGTGCCACAGACAACACTGGCCATGGCAACACATAGTCAAAGGTGCCACAGACAACACTGGCCATGGCAACACATAGTAAAAGGTGCCACAGACAACACTGGCCATGGCAACACATAGTCAAAGGTGCCACAGACAACACTGGCCATGGCAACACATAGTCAAAGGTGCCACAGACAACACTGGCCATGGCAACACATAGTCAAAGGTGCCACAGACAACACTGGCCATGGCAACACATAGTCAAAGGTGCCACAGACAACACTGGCCATGGCAACACATAGTCAAAGGTGCCACAGACAACACTGGCCATGGCAACACATAGTCAAAGGTGCCACAGACAACACTGGCCATGGCAACACATAGTCAAAGGTGCCACAGACAACACTGGCCATGGCAACACATAGTCAAAGGTGCCACAGACAACACTGGCCATGGCAACACATAGTCAAGGTGCCACAGACAACACTGGCCATGGCAACACATAGTCAAAGGTGCCACAGACAACACTGGCCATGGCAACACATAGTCAAGGTGCCACAGACAACACTGGCCATGGCAACACATAGTCAAAGGTGCCACAGACAACACTGGCCATGGCAACACATAGTCAAAGGTGCCACAGACAACACTGGCCATGGCAACACATAGTCAAAGGTGCCACAGACAACACTGGCCATGGCAACACATAGTCAAAGGTGCCACAGACAACACTGGCCATGGCAACACATAGTCAAAGGTGCCACAGACAACACTGGCCATGCAACACATAGTCAAAGGTGCCACAGACAACACTGGCCATGGCAACACATAGTCAAAGGTGCCACATACAACACTGGCCATGGCAACACATAGTCAAAGGTGCCACAGACAACACTGGCCATGGCAACACATAGTCAAAGGTGCCCAGACAACAACACTGGCCATGGCAACACATAGTCAAAGGTGCCACAGACAACACTGGCCATGGCAACACATAGTAAAAGGTGCCACAGACAACACTGGCCATGGCAACACATAGTCAAAGGTGCCACAGACAACACTGGCCATGGCAACACATAGTCAAAGGTGCCACAGACAACACTGGCCATGGCAACACATAGTCAAAGGTGCCACAGACAACACTGGCCATGGCAACACATAGTCAAAGGTGCCACAGACAACATGGCCATGGCAACACATAGTCAAAGGTGCCACAGACAACACTGGCCATGGCAACACATAGTCAAAGGTGCCACAGACAACACTGGCCATGGCAACACATAGTCAAAGGTGCCACAGACAACACTGGCCATGGCAACACATAGTCAAAGGTGCCACAGACAACACTGGCCATGGCAACACATAGTCAAAGAGACACCACTGGTCATGGCAACACAGTCACGGGTGTAAGAGACACCACTGGTCATGGCAACACAGTCACGGGTGTAAGAGACAACACTGGTCATGGTAATACAGTCACAGGTATAAAAGACAACACTGGTCATGGCAATACAGTCATGGGTGTAGGAGACAACACTGGTCCTGGCAACACAGTCATGGGTGTAAGAGACAACACTGGTCATAGCAACACTGGTCATGGAAAAACAGTAAGAAGTGCCAGAAGCAACACTGGTCATGGCAACACACTCAGGGGTGCTAGAGACAAAACTGGTCATGGCAACACAGGGTTGCCAGATAACACTAGTCATGGCAACTCAGTAAAAAGTGCCAGACACATCACTGGTCCTGGTAAGACAGTCACGGTTGCCAAAAACATTGGTCATGGCAATATTGGTCATGGTAATAGTCAGAAGTGCCAGAAACAACACTGATCATGGCAACACACAGTCAGGGGTGTAAGAGACAACATTAGTCATGGCAACACTATCAGGGGTGCCAGAGACCGATAGTGAGGGGAACACTCAGGGGTGCCAGACACAACACTGGTCATGGCAACACAGTCAGGGGTGTCAGAAACAACACTGAAGATGGCAACACTAATCATGGCAACACAGTGACACTGTTCATGGCAATACTGTTCATGGCAATACAGGGATATTATCGAAAATACTGGTTATGACAACACTGGTCATGACAACAGCCAGAATTGCCAGACAACACTGACCATGGCAAGACTGTCAGGGGCGCCAGACAACACTGGTCAGGGCAACACAGTCAGGGGGACTGGATAAAACTGGTCATGGAAACAGTCAGAGGTGTCAGACAACACTGGTCAATGCCAGATAATCAGGTGTGTCAGACATCACTGGTCATGGCAACACAGTCAGGGGTGCCAGATAAAACTGGTCATGCAACAGTCAGAGGTGCCAGACAACACTGGTCATGGCAGCACACTCACGAGTGCCAGACAACACTGGTCATTTCAACACAGTCATGTTGTGTAAGAGACAACACTGGTCATGACAACGCACTCACAGATATAAGAGACAACACTGGTCATGGCAACACACTCACAGATGTAAGAGACAACACTGATCATGGCAACACTGTCAAGGGTGTCAGAGACAACAATGGTCATGGTAACACAGGGTACCAGACAACACTGGCCATGGCAACACAGGGGTGCAAGACAACACTGGTCATGGCAACATGTGCCAGACAACACTGGTCATGGCAACATGTGCCAGACAACACTGGTCATGGCAACATGTGCCAGACAACACTGGTCATTTCAATACACAGTCAGGTGTGTAAGAGACAACACTGGTCATGACAACAGATTCACAGATGTAAGAGACAACACTGGTCATGGCACCTCTGTCATGGGTGTCAGAGACAACATTGGTCATGGCAACATGGGTGCCAGACAACAATGGTAATGGCAACACAGGGGTACGAGGCAACACTGGCCATGGCAACACAAGGGTGCTGGATGCAACACTGGCCATGGCAAAACAGGGGTGCCAGACAACACTGGTCATGGTAACACAGGGGTGGCAGACAACACTGGTCATGGCAACACAGAGGTTTCAGACAACACTAGAAAAGGCAACACAGGGGTGACAGACAACACTGGTTATGGCAACACAGAGGTGCCAAACAACACTGGCCATGGCAAGACAGGGGTGACAGACAACACTTGTCATGGCAACACACACGGTGCCAGAGAACACTGGCCATGGCAACACAGAGGTGTCAGAAAATACTAGTCATGGCAACACAGGGTTGACAGACAACACTTGTCATGGCAACACAGGGGTGCCAGAGAGCACTGGCCATGGCAACACAGGGGTGTCAGAAAACACTGGTCATGACAACACAGGAGTGCCAGACAACAATGGCCATGGCAACACAGGGGTGCCAGACAACACTGGTCATGGCAGCACAGGGGTGTCAGAAAACACTGGTCATGGCAACACAGGAGTGCCAGACAACACTGGTCATGGCAGCACAGGGGTGCCAGACAACACTGGTCATGGCAGCACAGGGGTGTCAGAAAACAATGGTCATGGCAACACAGGAGTGCCACACAAACCTCGTCAAAATCGCTCTTGCTCACTTAATTCCCTCATTTAACCTTTTCCTGCATTTATTATTGAAACTTAATTAAAAATATTTACATTTGGATGTTGTGTAATTATTTAGAATTATGATAGGCAGCATAATTTATAACAATTGGCTAAAATAATAACTTTTATTTTTTATTTCTAATTTCGGTTTTATTATTTAAGCCACATAATTAAATTGAATTAAACCATGAATGCAATAAGCACATAATGTTAAATGTATCATATCCAACCAATTTTGCTTTAGTTAATATATATCACGATTAAGGATTTATATGAAAATATTTCTCCATAGGGAAGTGGAGAAGAATCCCTCATCCGTGAGCCATGCGTGTCGTAGGAGGCGACTAAAATGTCCGTGTTCATTACTAAATGTAAAAAAAAGAAATAAAATCTTTTGTTTCTTCTTTCTGAGGTCGACGTGTTAATAAAATGAAAACATTTGCTATTATTTGAGTTTAGTGTGACGTAGGCAGTGTTCATCACACAACCAGGTTTTATTCCTCTCCACCAGCCTAACTGGTAGTTAGGTCAAAGTAGCCTGTGAAGGACCCCGGCTATTCTGATTCGCTGTCAGGTTTATATATCAACCAATTGGGTGAGAGATTTCCACCTTTCCGAATAGAGGTTATGTTTCCACGCGCCTGGCTGAGGACACTCTGACTGAGGCGCCTGGCTGAGGACACTCTGACTGAGGCGCCAGGCTGAGGACAGACTCTGAGTGAGGCGCCTGGCTGAGGACAGACTCTGACTGAGGCGCCTGGCTGAGGACAGACTCTGACTGAGGCGCCTGGCTGAGGGCAGACTCTGACTGAGGCGCCTGGCTGAGGACAGACTCTGACTGAGGCGCCTGGCTCAGGACAGACTCTGACTGAGGCGCCTGGCTGAGGACAGACTCTGACTGAGGCGCCTGGCTGAGGACACTCTGACTGAGGCGCCTGGCTGAGGACACTCTGACTGAGGCGCCAGGCTGAGGACAGACTCTGAGTGAGGCGCCTGGCTGAGGACAGACTCTGACTGAGGCGCCTGGCTGAGTGCAGACACTGACTGAGGCGCCTGGCTGAGGGCAGACTCTGACTGAGGCGCCTGGCTGAGGACAGACTCTGACTGAGGCGCCTGACTGAGGACATACTTTGACTGAGGCGCCTGGCTGAGGACAGACTCTGACTGAGGCGCCTGGCTAAGGACAGACTCTGACTGAGGCGCCTGGCTGAGGACAGACTCTGACTGAGGCGCCTGGCTGAGGACAGACTCTGACTGAGGCGCCTGGCTGAGGACAGACTCTGACTGAGGCGCCTGGCTGAGGACAGACTCTGACTGAGGCGCCTGGCTGAGGACAGACTCTGACTGAGGCGCCTGGCTGAGGACAGACTCTGACTGAGGCGCCTGGCTGAGGACAGACTCTGGCTGAGGCGCCTGGCTGAGGACAGACTCTGACTGAGGCGCCTGGCTGAGGACAGACTCTGACTGAGCGCCTGGCTGAGTGCAGACTCTGACTGAGGCGCCTGGCTGAGGACAGACTCTGACTGAGGCGCCTGGCTGAGGACAGACTCTGACTGAGGCGCCTGGCTGAGGACAGACTCTGACTGAGGCGCCTGGCTGAGAGCAGACTCTGACTGAGGCGCCTGGCTGAGACAGACTCTGACTGAGGCGCCTGGCTGAGGACAGACTCTGACTGAGGCGCCTGGCTGAGACAGACTCTGACTGAGGCGCCTGGCTGAGGACAGACTCGACTGAGCGCCGTAGACAGATCGACGAGCGCTGGCTGAGACAGACTTGACTGGATGAGGCGCCTGGCTGAGGACAGACTCTGACTGAGGCGCCTGGCTGAGACAGACTCTGACGAGGCGCTGCTGGGGACAGACTCCTGCTGAGCGCCTGGCTGAGGACAGACTCTGACTGAGGCGCCTGGCTGAGGACAGACTCTGACTGAGGCGCCTGGCTGAGGACAGACTCTGACTGAGGCGCCTGGCTGAGGACAGACTCTGACTGAGGCGCCTGGCTGAGGACAGACTCTGACTGAGCCCTGGCGAGGACAGACTCTGACTGAGGCGCCTGGCTGAGGACAGCTCTGACTGAGGCGCCTGGCTGAGGACAGACTCTGACTGAGGCGCCTGGCTGAGGACAGACCTGACTGAGGCGCCTGGCTGAGGACAGACTCTGACTGAGGCGCCTGGCTGAGGACAGACTCTGACTGAGGCGCCTGGCTGAGGACAGACTCTGACTGAGGCGCCTGGCTGAGGACAGACTCTGACTGAGGCGCCTGGCTGAGGACAGACTCTGACGAGGCGCCTGGCTGAGGACAGACTCTGACTGAGGCGCCTGGCTGAGGACAGACTCTGACTGAGGCGCCTGGCTGAGGACAGACTCTGACTGAGGCGCCTGGCTGAGGACAGACTCTGACTGAGGCGCCTGGCTGAGGACAGACTCTGACTGAGGCGCCTGGCTGAGGACAGACTCTGACTGAGGCGCCTGGCTGAGGACAGACTCTGACTGAGGCGCCTGGCTGAGGACAGACTCTGACTGAGGCGCCTGGCTGAGGACAGACTCTGACTGAGGCGCCTGGCTGAGGACAGACTCTGACTGAGGCGCCTGGCTGAGGACAGACTCTGACTGAGGCGCCTGGCTGAGGACAGACTCTGACTGAGGCGCCTGGCTGAGGACAGACTCTGACTGAGGCGCCTGGCTGAGGACAGACTCTGACTGAGGCGCCTGGCTGAGGACAGACTCTGACTGAGGCGCCTGGCTGAGGACAGACTCTGACTGAGGCGCTGGCTGAGGACAGACTCTGACTGAGGCGCCTGGCTGAGGACAGATCTGACTGAGGCGCCTGGCTGAGGACAGACTCTGACTGAGGCGCCTGGCTGAGGACAGACTCTGACTGAGGCGCCTGGCTGAGGACAGACTCTGACTGAGGCGCCTGGCTGAACCAGCCTGGCTGAGCGCTGACTAGCGCTGCAAACGGCGCCTGTGACGATCGCTGAGGCTGCTGAGAACCACTACCTGGGACGACTGGCGCCTGGCTGAGGAGACTGCAGGGCGGCGAGGAGATCGCAGCCGTGAGACGACTGCAGCCGCGACGTGATGAGGCTGCTGAGACGATCAGGCGCTGGCTGAGGCAGACTACGAGCGCTGCTGGAAAAAAAAAAAAAAAAAAAAAAAAAAAAAAAAAAAAAAAAAAAAAAAAAAAAAAAAAAAAAAAAAAAAAAAAAAAAAAAAAAAAAAAAAAAAAAAAAAAAAAAAAAAAAAAAAAAAAAAAAAAAAAAAAAAAAAAAAAAAAAAAAAAAAAAAAAAAAAAAAAAAAAAAAAAAAAAAAAAAAAAAAAAAAAAAAAAAAAAAAAAAAAAAAAAAAAAAAAAAAAAAAAAAAAAAAAAAAAAGCAGACAGACTCTGACTGAGGCGCCTGGCTGAGACGACCTGAGAGGCGCCTGCTGAGGACAGACTCTGAGGCGCCTGGCTGAGCAGCTCTGCTGAGCGCCTGGCTGAGACAGACTCTGACTAGGCCTGCGAGACAGCGACTGCGCCTGGCGAGACAGACTCTGACGGCGCCTGGCGAGGACTGCAGGGCCTGGCTGAGACGACCTGCGAGCGCCTGGCTGAGAGACTGCTGGGCGCCTGGCGGACGACCTGCTAGGCCCTGGCTGAGACAGACTCACTGAGCGCCTGGCGAGACGCTCGACTGGGCGCCTGGCTGGGACGCTGACGAGGGCGGCTGAGACGACTACTGAGGCGCCTGGCTGAGCAGACTCACTAGCGCCTGCTGAGCGATCTGCTAGCCTGGCTGGAGACTGCTGAGCGCCTGGCTGAGCGCTGCTAGGCGCCTGGCGGCCTGCAGCGCCTGCGGGCGCTCGCTGAGCGCCTGGCTGAGCGACTGACTGAGCGCGGTGAGCACTCTGCAGGCGCCTGCTGAGACAGACTGCTGAGCGCCTGGCTGGGGAACTCTGACTGAGCGCCTGGCTGAGACAGCTCTGACTGAGCGCCTGGCGGAAACTCTGACTAGGCGCCTGCTGAGACGACTGCGGCGCCGGCTGACTGACCTGGTAGGAGGCCTGGCTGAGACAGACTCGCTGAGGCGCCTGGCTGAGACAGACCTGACTGGCGCCTGGCTGAGGACAGACCCTGGAGCGCCTGGCAGGCAGACGCTAGGCGCTGGCTGAGAAACTCTGACTAGCGCCTGGCTGAGACGACTCGAGCGGACTAGACTCGACTGGGCGCCTGGCAGGACAGCTTGACTAGCGCAGGAGACAACTCTCAGTGCTGGCTGAGTAGACTGACTGAGCCGCTGACGAACGATGCGTTATGAGACGACTGCGGAGGCAGACTCTATGAGGGCGTGAGGACAGACTCTGCTGAGGCGCCTGGTGAGGAAGACTTGACTGGCCGGAGAAGACTCTGGCTGGCTGACTAGGAAGCCTGACTGAGTCCTGGTGACGGATTGACTGGCTGAGCGGCCTCTGAGCCTGGCTGACAGACTCTGACTGAGGCCTGCTGAGCAGACCTGGCAAGGCGCTGGCTGGGAAGTCTTGACTGAGGCGCCTGGCTGAGGACAGACCTGACTGAGGGCCTGGCTGAGGCGACACTCTTACGAGCGCCTGCGAGACAGCTCTGACTAGGCACCTGGCTGAGGACAGACTCGACTGAGCGCCTGGCTGAGGACAACTGACTAGAGGCTGGCAAGTAGACTCTGGATATTTTTAAAAATCCATTAAAAATCTATAAAAATCAATATTTTAATATTTCATATATTTCGAAAAATATGAAATTAAGCTCAGAAAATGTGCTAAAATCGATTATGCATATTTCGAGTTTTAGAGCGTTTGAGTCTTTGAAAACTCATTTTAGAAAAATGATTTCCACTTTTAATAGAATTTCTACTGCAATTGAAATTTATGGAAAAGTAAGCAAAATTTTATGATTTCTTAGAAGCTTATAGTATATTTATCTAAAAATAGTTTTCAAAAATCTGAAAATTTAAATCTCAAAAATCAATAAAATCAAGTTTTATACATTTTGAATATTTATTAATTATTTACATATTTTTAAAAATCCATTAAAATCTATAAAATCAATATTTTTAGAATATTTCATTATTTTCGAAAATACATGAAACATTAAAAGCTCAGAAAAATTGCTAAATCGTATTTTATTGCATATTTCGACGTTTAGAGCGGTTTGAGTGCTTTTCTGGCAAAACTCATTTTAGCTAAAATACTTAATTTTCACACTTTTAAAGAATTTATAATTGAAATTTATGGAAAAGTAAGAAAATTTTATGATTTTCTTTAGGAAGCTTACTCATAGGTATATTTTATCTAAAAAAATAGTTTCAAAAATCCTTGAAAATGCCTTAATGTCAAAAATGCAATAAAATCAAGTTTTATAGCATTTTGAATTTATTAATTATTTACATATTTTTAAAAATCCATTAAAATCTATAAAATCAATATTTTTATAGAATATTTCATATTATTTTCGAAAATACATGAAACATTAAAAGCTCAGAAAATGTGCTAAAATCGTATTTTATTGCATATTTCGACGTTTTAGAGCGGTTTGAGTGCTTTTCTGCAAAACTCATTTTTTGCTAAAATACTTACATTTTCACACTTTTAAATAGAATTCTACTGCAATTGAAATTTATGGAAAAGTAAGCAAAATTTTATGATTTTCTTTGAAGCTTCTCATGGTATATTTTATCTAAAAATAGTTTTCAGGAAATCCTTGAAAATTTCTTAAATCGTCAAAATGCAATAAAATAAGTTTTATAGCATTTTTGAATATTTATAATTATTTACATATTTTTAAAATCCCATTAAAAATCTATAAAAATCAATATTTTTAAGAATATTTCATATTATTTCGAAAATACATGAAACATTAAAAGCTCAGAAAATGTTCTAAAATCGTATTTTATTGCATATTTCGACGTTTTAGAGCGGTTTGAGGCTTTTCTGGCAAACTCATTTTCACTAAAATACTTAATTTTCACACTTTTAAATAGAATTTCTACTGCAATTGAAATTTATGGAAAGTAACAAAATTTATGATTTTCTTTTAGAAGCTTACTTATAGGTATATTTTATCTAAAAAAATAGTTTTTCGAAAATCTTGAAAATGCTTAATCGTCAAAATGCAATAAAATAAGTTTTATACATTTTAATATTTATAATTATTTACATATTTTTAAAAATCCCATTAAAATCTATAAAAATCAATATTTTATAGAATATTTCATATTATTTTCGAAAAATACATGAAACATTAAAAAGCTCAGAAAATGTGCTAAAATCGATTTTATGTGCATATTTCGACGTTTTAGAGCGGTTTGAGTGCTTTTTAAAACTCATTTTTAGCTAAAATACTTAATTTTCACACTTTTAAATAGAATTTCTACTGCAATTGAAATTTATGGAAAAGTAAGCAAAATTTTATGATTTTCTTTTAGGAAGCTTACTCATAGGTATATTTTATCTAAAAAATAGTTTTCAGAAAATCCTGAAAATGCCTTGAATCGTCAAAAATGCAATAAAATAAGTTTTATAGCATTTTAATATTTATTAATTATTTACATATTTTTAAAAATCCCATTAAAAATCTAAAAATCAATATTTTTATAGAATATTTCATATTATTTTCGAAAATACATGAAACATAAAAAGCTCAGAAAAATGTGCTAAAATCGTATTTTATTGCATATTTCGACGTTTTAGAGCGGTTTGAGTGCTTTTCTGCAAAACTCATTTTTAGCTAAAATACTTACATTTTCACACTTTTAAATAAATTTCTACTGAATTGAAATTATGGAAAATAAGCAAAATTTTATGATTTCTTTAAGGTTACTAGGTATATTATCTAAAAAATAGTTTTCAAAACAAATCTTAAGTCAAAAATGCAATAATCAAGTTTATAGCATTTTAATATTATAATTATTTACATATTTTAAATCCCATTAAAATCTATAAAAATCAATATTTTAAAATATTTCATATTATTTGAAATATGAACATTAAGTCGAAAATGTCTAAAATCGATTTATTGCATATTTCGACGTTTTAAGGGTTTGAGCTTTTCGAAAACTATTTTTAGCTAAATATTAATTTTCACACTTTTAAATAAATTTCTATGCAATTGAAATTTATGGAAAAGTAAGCAAAATTTTATATTTTCTTTAGGAGCTTACTCATAGGTATTTTTATCTAAAATAGTTCAAAATCCTGAAAATCTTAATCGTCAAAAAATGCAATAAAATAAGTTTAACATTTTGAATATTTATTAATTATTTACATATTTTAAAATCCCAAAATTTTATGATTTTCTTTAGAAGCTTACTCATAGGTATATTTTATCTAAAAATAGTTTTCACAAAATCCTTGAAAATGCCTTAATCGTCAAAAATGCAAAAATAAGTTTATAGCATTTTTGAATATTTATTAATTATTTACATATTTTTAAAAATCCCATTAAAATCTATAAAAATCAATATTTTATAGAATATTTCATATATTTTCGAAAATACATGAAACATTAAAAGTCAGAAAATGTGCTAAAATCGTATTTTATTGCATATTTCGACGTTTTAGAGCGGTTTGAGTGTTTTCTGCAAACTCATTTTAGTTAAAATACTTAATTTTCACACTTTAAATAGAATTTATTTTTTATTTAATTTTATTATTCTAAATTAAAATATATTAAAATTTCATATTATTTTGAAAATACATGAAACATAAAGCTAAAAATGTTAACGATTTATGCATATCACTTACGTTTGAGCTTTTGAAATATTTTTAAATCTAATTCATTAAATGAATTTCTATGATTAAATTATGAAAATACAAATTTATTCTAGAAGTTACATATATTTATCTAAATAGTTTCAACTGAAAATCTTATCGCAAAATCAATAAATATTTTATACATTTTAAATATATTTTATTAATTTTTTAAAATCATTAAAAATCTATAAATAATATTTTAAAATATTTATATTATTTTCAAAATACTGAAAATTAAAAATCGAAAATGATAAAATCAATTTTATATTTTATTTTAATGTTTGATTTTTCAAAACTCATTTTATAAAATATAATTTTATAATTTTAAATTATTTTATCATTTGAAATTTAAGAAAATAATTAAATATATTTTTTGAATTTATATTATTTTATCTAATTATTTTCAAAAATCTTGAAAATCTTTTATTAAAATGAATTAAAACTATATTTATGATTTAATATTTTATATTTTTTTAAAATATTAAAAATCTATAAAAATAATTTTTAAAATTTATATTTTTTAAATACATAAACATTAAAAATAGTTAATATTTTAATTTACTTTTAAAAATCTAAATTTTAAACTATTTTTATAAATATTCATTTTTAAAATACATAAATTAAAAATGAAATAAAATTTATTTTTTATTGACTTGAGTTTTTAAAATATTTTTCAAATCTTATTTTCAATTTAAAAATTTCATAAATGTTTATGAAATAAAATTTTATATTTTCTAATTATAATTTTATAAAAATATTTTTAGAATATCTAAATTCCTTAATCAAAAAATATAATATTTAATTATTTATAATATTTAATTTTAACATTAATTTAAATATATTTTATAAATATTTCATTTTTAAAAATTAAATTAAATAAAAGAAAAAATTAGAATTTATTAGAGTTTATCTTTGTAATATTTTGTAAAAAATTTTCAACTTAAATAAATTTAATGCAATAAATTTATGAATAAATTTTAATGATTTCTTTAGAATCCTTAATTATAAAATATATTTCAAAATTGAAATCTTAAATAAAAATGCAATAAAAGTTTTATAATTTTATATTAATTTTAATTTTAATTTAAAATCATTTAAAATATTTATTTTAATAAAACTAATATAATATTTTTAGAAGTTTTTCAAAATATTTAAATATTTACAATGATAAATAAATTTAAGATATTTATATTTTAAAAACTATAAAATTCTAAAACATTTTTTAAAATTTATTTTAAGTAATTATAAAATATTTTATAAAAATTAATTTTCACTTTTAAAATTCTATGAATTTTGGAAAATTTAAAATTTATATTTTTTGAATTTATATATAATTATAAAATGTTTTTAATTTAATCTTATAATGAATAAAATTTTATCTTTTAAATTATTAATATTTAATTTTAAAATCATTAAAATTATAAAAATCATATTTTTTAAATATTTATATTATTTTAAAAATATAAAAAAAATTAAAAATGTAAAATCAATTTTAAATTCGATTTAAGTTTATGCTTCAAAATATTTTATAAATTTATTTACATTATAGAATTTTAATTAATTATAAATTTATGATTTTTAAAGTTAATAATTTTTTTAAATTTAAAACTTAATAATTTAAAAATATAATATTTATAATTTTAATATATTTAATTTAAAATCATTAAAAATTTAAAACAATTTATTAAATATTTCATTTTTAAAATCATTAAAATCTATAAAAATCTAAAAATTTTAAAATTGAATTTATTATATTTAAATTCTAACATTATGAGAATTTTTGCAAACTTTTCTAAAATATTGATTTTCATAAATAGATTTATCTGAATTATTTGTAAATAAAAAATTTATATTTTAAAGCTTAATAGATATTTTATCTATAAAATAGTTTTCAAAATCTTAAAATTTTAATCTTAAAAAATGTAATAAAATCAAGTTTTATCATTTTTAATATTTTATATTATTTATATTTTAAAAATCCTTAAAAATCTATAAAAATCAATAAATTTAGAATTTTCAATTATTTTCGAAAATACAAAAATATTAAAATTTTAGAAAAATCTTTAAAATCTATTTAATGTATTTCGACGTTT
>WNWK01018690.1:0-39373 GCA_009830355.1 Cherax destructor | reverse complement strand
GCAGACAGGGGAGGGTACCAGAGAGTGGGGTAATAATGGATTAAGTAGTGGAAGTAGTAGTAGTAGTAATAGTAGTAGTGGAGACAGTCATATTCTTGAGGAGCACTGCAATGAGGCTAGCGACCCGCAAGGGTGGGACAGAACACAGAGGGAGGAAAGCGAATGAAATAAAGGACAAATACAAGCAAAAGAAAAGAAAGAAAGGAAAACCCATAGGAGAAAAAGTTGAAGAGGAAGAGATGAAAGGGAAGGAATCATCTCTTCCTCTCTCTCCTTTTTTCTCCTATGGGTTTCCTTTCTTCTTTTCTTTGCCTTGTATTTGTCCTTTATTTCATTCGCCTTCCTCTCTGTGTCTCGTCCCACCTTGCGGGCCGCTAGCCTCATTGCAGTGCTCCTCTAGAATATGACTGTCTCCACTACTACTATTACTACTACTACTACTTCCACTACTTAATCCATTATTACCCACTCTGGTACCTCCCGTCTGCCTGCCTATAATTACCACTTCCCGTCTCTGTGTGTTAGTGTGACTTTGTAAATGGTCCAAGTCGGGCAAACGCGCGTAAGCTCTCTCTTTATATGTGCGGGTTGTGTGTGTATTGTTCCAGTCACGGTATTGTGCCTTTTTGTTATTTATTGAAGTGATCTTTCCAGAACTCTCTTAGGGTCAATTCAGAATCATTGGTCACATTAAAGCACTTCTGAAACACTGCTTTGGAGTACAGTTTCTTGAAGTTTGCAATGACCTGCTGGTCCATGGGCTGGATGAGAGGAGTGGTGTTAGGAGGCAAGAACTTCACTCTGATGAAATTCAACTTGTCAGATAACAACTCTTGCAAGTTGTGAGGATGAGCAGGAGCATTGTCCTGTACCAGGAGGCACTTGAGTCCCAATTTCTTTTCCAAGAGGTATTTCTTCACACTAGGGCCAAACACTCCAGTCACCCATTCCTTGAAAATCTCCGTAGTGGCCCATGCCTTGGTGTTAGCCTTCCAATGCACACACAAATTATTCTTGTCAACACTGTGTTTCTTGAAGGGTCTGGGATTTTCATAGTGATACACCAGTAAAGGTTTCACTTTAAAATCACCACTGGCATTGGCACACATCATAAGAGTTAGCCTGTCTTTCATAGGCTTGTGTCCTGGCTGTGCCTTTTCCTCCTGAGTAATGAAGGTCCTGTTGGGCATTTTCTTCCAAAACTGGCCTGTTTCATCACAGTTAAACACTTGTTGGGGGAGGAATTCTTCAGCCTCTACGAACCCCTTAAATTCACTCGCAAACTTTTCAGCTGCACGTTTGTCTGAGCTGGCTGCCTCACCATGTCTCACAACACTGTGTATGCCACTACGTTTCTTAAACCTGTCAAACCAGCCTTTGCTGGCTTTAAAATCACTCGCCTCACCACTGGTTGCAGGCATTGTCTTGACAAGATGTCCGTGCAACTTCCTTGCCTTTTCACAAATTATCGCCATGGAAATACTATCACCCGCTCTGTTTTTTATTGATCCACACCAACAACAACTTCTCAACCTCATCCACTGTTTTCGATCTATTTTTCGTTAACATATCAACCCCTTTTGCAACATTAGCTTCCTTGATCTCATTTCTCTGTGCCAGGATAGAGCTGATAGTAGATGGGGCTTTCTTGTACATCCTGGCAAGATCAGTCAGACATACTCCACTCTCATATTTTTCTACTATCTCCTTCTTCAGTTCGATGGTGTTTCTCACTTTCTTTACCACAGGGGTGCTACTAGGAAGCTTCTTTGGACCCATGTGACTTATTTCACAGTGACAATCACTAAACCACCAAAAAAGACACCAAATGTATTGTGAATGTTTGAAAGAGCGAGCTGGGTAATGTTCTCTCAATGGTAAACAACACTTCACTGGCAGGCGTCCTGCGCAGGCGCGGAGCAGGTGGACAGGTCTAATACGTTACGAAACACGAGCCAGTTTACGATTCACGAAATCGAAAAAAGTTTACGAAACACGATTTTTACGAAATAACAACCTTACGAAACACCGGGGGTCCACTGTATATACATATATAGTACTCAAAAATTCTAGCGGCTTCAAATCAAGCGGGAGAAAGCTGGTAGGCCCACATATGAGAGAATGGGTCTGTGTGGTCAGTGTGGCTGTATAAAAAAAATCCTGCAGCACGCAGTGCATAACGAGAAAAAAAAAACTCCGACCGTGTTTTTGGATTAAAACGCCGACTTTGAGGTGTATTTTCATATAGTATTTATGGTTGTATTCTCTTTTTCGTGGTCTCATTTGATAGAATGGAATACATATTACAGAAATTGAGATGATTTTGATTAGTTTCATGATGAAAATGACCTTGAAATCGAGCTCAAAGTAGTAGAAATGTTTGATTTTTGCCAATGTTCAAGAGTACACAAATCACGGCATGCGTCCAATACACGTCAACTGGTGAGTCTAATATTCTTACACAAGTGCACTGATATTATTTATACCATTTTTACAATAATGCAGTAGTCTGCATAACAGTAACTCTTCTATTTTTTGTGTGAATAAAAAATCAAAATAGAAAGCAAGAGTAATATAAGAGGGGCCTAAAGACGTGACTAATAAACAGAGAAAATCTTATTTTAGTGCCAGGAATGTCTGCATTGTTTATTCTGGATCCTATTTTGAAATTGACATTTTTTTTATTTTGCATGAAATTGCCCAAATTGCCAATTTCTGACCACTTTACTGGGTAGTTGAAATCGGTAAATTGGTGGTTTCTTGTACTCAATCGATAGAATAAATGGAGTTCTAAAGAAATAGCTATGAGTTTGGTCGACTGTAACAATGGAAGATCTCAGACATCAACCTGGACTGGGTCAGCAGTTACCAATATCTTGGTATATGAATTGACAGCCGACTCTCCTTCCGCAAGCAGGCAGAGCATGTCAGGGAGCGTGCCATGCAACGTGTCACGGCCATGCGTGCCATGGCCAATCCTAGGACTGGTGCCAGCCACGATATTCTCCGGATGTTCTACGTGCAGACGGTGCGCTCGCTAGTCAACTATGGTGCAATCACCCTGGCCCATGCTCATCCCTCATGCCTCAAGCGCCTCAGCGTTGTACAAAATGCTGTGGCTCGGCTCATGCTGGGGGCTCCGGGCTGGATGAACACAGTGACTCTGAACAGAGAGGCCCAACTGCAGCCCCTAAGTGACAGGATCGCCCTTGTTGCTGCCAGGAGGTTGGCCAAATTTGTCCAGCTACCGGGCGGTGAGCGCCTGCTGAGAGACCTCCTTGACCGTCAGTGAGGCGACTTCGCAGGAGACCGTGTCCGACTATGGTTGTGGTCGGCTGCGGAAGTGACAAAGGAGCTCCTGCCCATGTCGCTCCTCGAGGACAAGGGATGCGACCGGCCAGTCGATGGGTACACCGTGCCACCGCCATGGGCACCAGAACCTGTCGTAATCCACCTTGCAAACCTGCCAGCCAGCAAGCGTCACTGTCCACAGCACGTGCTGCAGCGGAGCATCCCGGGTGTGCAGTGTACTACACTGATGGATCAAGAGACCCCGAGGCTGGCCGCACGGGTTCCGGGATATATCACTCCTCCCTAACGGCCGGCTGGCGCCTCCCAGACCACTGCAGCATCCTACAGGCAGAACTCTACGCCATCCAAAGGGCCATCCAACATGCGCTCCTGGAACACCACCAACCTCCAGTCATCCACGTCGACTCCAGGGCAGCGATACAGGCCATCATGCATAGGGAGCCCAAGGATAACATCCGGCTCCTCACCGCCATCAGAAGAGACCTACATTCACTTGACGAGCAGGGCCGGCAAGCAACAATCAATTGGATACCAAGCCACATCGACCTTGCTGGGAATGATGCGGCGGATGGGGCGGCTAAGTCTGCCACACTTGTGGCCCAACCTGCGACTACAATTGCCATTAGCCGCAGGCAGGTGCACCTGGGGGCATCCAGACGCCCACTACCAGCACCGGGAGCATCTCGGAGCCGGCACTGGTATGACAGAGCGACACGTAGGGAGCCCCCACCAAACATGAGGAAACTGAACAGGGAGCTGCAAGTCAGCGTCCACCGCCTGCGCCTCGGCTACCCTACTGCAAAGCGCCTCATCGAATGCATGAGTGAGGAGCTTTGCCGCCACTGCGACCGGATGGTTCCAAAGCCTCTAGTTCACTACATGCTTGACTGTCCTGCGACGACGTCCATCCGCCGCAGGCACTTCCCGATGGCACCTGGGGATCTGACCCGCGAGGACAAAGCAGCCCGGCTGGTTTACCTGGCCACCCATGACTTGGAGACACTGCTCCCAGTCCTAGCCACCCACCCGCCCCCTCGATGATGACGCCGGAGAACCCCGACGACGACCAAGACTACCCACTACAGCTATTCTTTCTCTCACTTCCTTCTTTCTTATCCCCCATCCTTCTTCCTATGTAGGTAGAACCACAGCCTGAAGTACCAAGATCTGCTGATGAAGATGCGACGTCAGAAGACACTCCCCATCATGGGGAGCCACAGCAAGAAAGAAAGAAGATGACCGACACCCTCCACCCAGGGGGCCAATGCCAGGTCACCATTTGGAGAAGACCCGGGCCGGATGTACCGGCGAACATACAACAACAATGTAACAATGGAATTGGCCGAAAATAAGACTCAAAGTCGGCAAAATTGTCGATGCGTATATATCGCCGACGTCGCTAACTTCACGAGAGCGTAATTCCATAAGTTTTCCATCAAATTTCGTACTTTTGGTGTCATTACCATCTGAAAAAGATTCTCTATCATTTCATAAGAAAAAATAATTTTTTTTTTCCAAAATTTTGAGACATAGAATGACAGTTTCAGAATGGGGCCTCAGACAGTCAAAGGGTTAAAACAATTAAGGTGCTAATTCAGGTGCTAAAGTGCTTTATTTGCATTGTTTTACTTTTAAATTCAGTAGATCCTTTGTTTTTTGGTAATTGCAACAGCTTATTTCTCAACATGCCCCCCCCCCTTATGAATGCAATTATCAATCCTGATATCAACCTCTTATTGAACTGCACAAATAATACTAACAGTAATTGCCATTACTACACTGCTAGTCAGGCTAAAACTCTACTCAGTGTCAACAAGAACATTACAGTTTTCAACTACGTATAATGTTAGATCACTGAGTAAACACTATGATGACCTCCACACATTACTGAAGTCTCTAAATGTTACTATAACTTTCATTATTCTTACTGAAACCTGGCTCAAACAAGATTTGACAAACATATTTACCATACCTGGTTACACAGCCATACATAACTGCAGGCTTGGCCAACCAGGAGGAAGCACTGCTTCCTAAGAATGCCCGCAATGCACAGCATATTAGGGGCTTTTGGCATGTACTTCTCATTAATAACTAAGTCATAACTATGTAATTACTATGTATTACTATATCTACCATATATAATTGTACAATGTCTAAATAAAGTATTATTACTATTATTATTATTCTGATGAATTGGAATGTATGAAATCAACTGGCACAAGGGACGAAAATGGCGAATACATAATAGTTAAATTCACATCAAAAAACCTTAAGAAACCTATAACAGTTGGGGCAATCAACAGACTACCATACTCTAATACATACACTTTTAGTAGTAACCTTAGAAACGTGATAACTGAGTCAGAGTTGAATAAACACCACCTGATACTTACAGGAGACTTCAACATAAACCACATCCAAGCAACTGACTCTCCAGTAGCTGATTTCACAAACACTATGAACAACTGCTTGTTGCTACCCTCTATAACTAAGCCAACAAGAATCTCTGAGACAAGTGTATCATTACTTGACCATATCTGGACCAACACGATATCCCCATTACAAGAAAGTATAATCAAAGACAACACTACAGACCACTACCCCACTTTTCTCATAACCAACTTATGTAAATTGCCTCAAGAAATGAGAAAGATCTCTTTTCACCTGCATGATGAGACATCGGTAAACAATTTAATATTAGCACTAGGTGACAATGATTGGCAGCGAGAGCTAGCTGACAGCAATAATATTGACAAAGATGTCAAAACTTTTTTACATAAAACCCTAAACCTCTATAACATGCACTGTCCAATCAAAACGAAGCAGATCACAGAAAAGAGACTAAAAAGCCCATGGCTAACAAATAGTATCCTCAAATCTATTGATAAAAAGCACCAACTTGAAAAGCAGTTCAGATCAGGCCTGATTGCTAAAGAACTGGCTAAACGATACACATCAATACTCACAAAACTAATACGAAAATCAAAACAAATGTACGTATTACGAAAATATATTTAGTGAAATAAAAGGGTATATGAAAAGTACCTGGCAAACGCTCTCCAAAATTTTGGGCTCTAGGAAACCGTCTGGAAACAGAGAGATAAACTTAACTAAACCAGATGAACCTCACATACAACCTTTCAACACAGCCAACAAATTTAATATCTTCTCTACTATAGGATCAAAGCTAGCAAGTAAAATTCCTAGCTCAAATACCCAGCCAAAGACTACATCAATGGTAGCTACTCAAATACTATATATCTAGCTCCAACTAATTCTACTGAAGACTCACTCATCATTAAAAAACAAAGCAGGAGATTTGAATAACTTGCCACCATTCATACAGTGGAACCTCATCAAGTTTTGACTATTTTGAGTTTCAGTCACTTTTGTTGCCTAAATTTTGTCTTGAGCTTTGAACAGTACCTTTGAGTTTCGGCCTCCGTACCAGACCTGTCTGCCTGCCCACGCCCACAAAGCCAGATTGTGTCCAAGAGAAGGATTTTGAAGGGTTTGAGGCTGACCCTGTCAACCCTACGCCTGTTGTGGAATCTATTGTGTCTTTGGGGATGTCCATGGGGTTGGAGGTGAGTTGCCAGGATGTGGAAGAGTTGGTGGAGGACCACAGGGAAGAGCTAACCACTGAAAAGCTGCAAGACCTTCATCTGAACAGCAACAGACCACAGCTGAAGAACTTGCTTCAGAGGAGGAGGAAGAATGAGGGAAGGAGGTGCCTCCTTCAGAGATTAAGGAGATTTGTGCAATGTGGAGTAGGGTGCAAGCTTTTGCTGAGAAATATCACCCTGAGCAAGCTGAAACAAGCCATCTCTGCAACATGTTCAGTGACAAAACCATGTCCCATTTCAGACAAATGCTAAAGAGACGCCAGAAACAGACCTCTCTGGACAGTTTTTTTGTGTGACAGGGGTCCAGTGACTCTCAAGCTGGTCCTAGTGTCAGTAAAAGACAAAGAAGGGAAGTAACTCCAGATAGGGCTTTGATACCTGAAGTCCTTATGGTGGGGGATTCCCCCTTCCAAACAATAATAAGTCCTCCCTCTTTCCTCTGTCTTCCATACGCCAACAAGAGTCTTCAATAAAGGTATGTAAATGTGATTTTAAATTTTAATTTAAATGTTTATTTATCTATTTCATTAGTCATTTAAGTACTATATGTACGGTGGTACCCCGAGTTTCATACTGCTCCCAACTCGAACAATTATGTAAGTGTATTATTGTAAGTGCTTTTGTAAGTGTATTATTGTAAGTGCTTTTGTAAGTGTATTTTTAGGGGTCTGAAACGGACTAATCTAATTTACATTATTCTTTATGGGAACAAATTCGTTCGGTAACAGCACTCGAACAGCCTTCTGGAACGAATAAAGTAAAAAACTCGGGGTACCACTGTATTTATAATTGTTTTGTGTATGTAAAACTATAGTTATTCTTTAATTTTTTTTTTTTTTTAATATTTTTTGGGTGTCTGGAATGGATTAATTGGATTTACATTATTTCTTATGGAAAATATTGCTTTGACTTTCGAACAATTTGAATTTCGGCCGAGCTTCTGAAACTCGAGGTTCCACTGTATATAAAAAAGCTGCACATGTGCTATCACCCATTACTGCAACAATGTTTAACAAATCTGTAGCGTCCTCAACCTTCCAATCTATACTCAAGACAGCAAGGGTTACCCCAATCCTCAAAGGAGGTGATCCAACTGACTTGAACAACTATAGACCCATATCAAACTTGCCCTTACTTTCTAAAATATTCGAAAAAATAATACACAAACGACTTGACTCCTACCTTATATCCAGCAACATACTTAACCCCTGCCAGTTTGGGTTTAGACCAAAAAAAAGTACGAATGATGCTATTATACAAATGCTTGAACGTAAATATACGGAGCTCGATAAAAATTAATATCCCCCGAGGCTCTTCATTGACCTACGAAAAGCATTTGATACAGTCAACCACAATCTCCTGTACCTAAAACTAAATCATTATGGCATCAGAGGACATTCCCTTGATTACCTAAAATCTTATCTTAACGACAGACACCAGTATGTATATGCAAATGGAGTCACCTCTGATATCCAGCCTGTAGCTGTAGGAGTACCACAGGGTAGTGTCCTAGGCCCACTCCTCTTTCTCATCTACATCAATGATCTCCCCAATGCATCCCAACTACTTAACTGTCCAAACATATACTATATACGTTCTTACCGCTAGTGCTCCGAACGTATATCTACATTTTATTTTTCCTGGCTTCAAATTTGGTGCTTTAGGCTTGAGCGGCCTAGACATGAGAGAATGGGTCTGCGCACTCAGTGTGCGTTGTATGAAAAAAATCAGCTATGCTTGGGTACCGCATGGTAGCACCAGTTACATTCAGCTCCATCTTGGGTCAACATCATGGCACATCCTCGTGATTCACTCACGCCTCATCGTATTAACACTCTTCTTCGAGGAAAGTGTTACAGAACGTGAGTTTAGTGGATTTGACACTGATGTGGCCACTAATGATCAAGGAATTAGTGCAAATATTGACGATAACCCAGATGACCCCTCAGCCAATCACCTCTGGGGTGGCCAGTGTGGCCACACCAGACCCTCAGCCAAGCACTTCTGGGGAGGCCAGTGTGGCCACACAAGACCCTGGGCCAAGCACCTCTGGAGTGGCCAGTGCTACCCAAAGGCAACTACGAAAGAGGACACTATCATTTTCCCACTGTGTTAGTGATAGTGAAAGTGATGAGATTGATTTTATGCCAATAGATGATTCGTCTAGTGATAGTGATGTTCATTATTCACCAGTAAAGCGCACTTTTAGGCGTCGTTGCCTACGATCTGGTAGTGTGCCATGTGCAGTCAACAAGGGTCGTGGCAGGTCACGATCTAAAACCCCGGCGACTGATAGTGAAAGTGATCATGAAGGTGAATATGCTGGGATGGAGGAAGAGGAGGTAGTGTTGGGTGACATGGTGCCTGGACCACATGGCGCGGTGGGTGGACAGACAAAGGACCTCGTGGCACCCCCTCAACCATGTGCTGCCTCCACTCCTGTCCCCCCTCCTGCTCCCCCATGCCACAGGTTCACCCTGCACCATGTGACCGTGAGTGGAACTGGACACACAGTGTATTCGTGCCACAGCCTTTTGATTTTGATGCGAGTGGAAGTGGCATCCTTCCAGAATGTCCCATAACAAATGAGTCTACAGAGTTAGACTTTTTCCAGTTGTACAGTGGACCCCCGGATTACGATGGCGTCGGATTACGTTAAATTCGGAAAACGTTACCTTTTTCCGTAAAAATATTGGTTCGGTATACGTTGATCCGCTTGGAATAAGTCACACACAACACTCCATCCAGAGTCAGTGTGTCATTGTTTACCAGTGAGTGAGCGCCACCCACGCATTCATACCATACATTTTGTCATTATTCCATTGTTTTTAGTGCTTGCAACTGCTAAATAAGCCACCATGGGCCCAAAGAAAGCTCCTAGTGCCAGCCCTTTGGTAAAGGGCTGAGAGGGGAGAATGTCTTCTTAAGTGATTCAGTGATTCTACGATATGTTATGATACTAAAACAGCAGGAGCTGATAAAGGCTATAGTGCCAGCCAGCGATAAAGTGTAGCACTAACAGTGTAGCAAGTAAGTTAAGCCATTAATCTATAGAAAAATGACGACACAAAACTAAACTCCTCCAATGTTGTTGGAGTTATATAGGGCGAATGACAACACTGTCGTGTCTGGCGGCCATCTTTATTTAAGGCTTATCATTCAGTGGCCCTCATACACCCAACAACAAACACACCACCACCAGTCCTCACATTCGTAATGACATTTTATTCATTCTAAAGTATATGTCATGTTTTTATGTTATTAATATTGTTTATTATGTCATATTAGATGAATTGTGATAGATAAATAAGCCATAGAGTTTATATTAATGTCATTTTGAAGGACTATCTTGTCCTGTCCACAAACACACACCCTGTCGCCAGCACAATTCCAAACATTCGTCAGAAACAGAACTCTCTGGAACACTTTTTTGAGCAACAGGGGTCCAGTGACTCTCAAGTTGGTCCTAGTGGCATTAAAACACAAAGAAGGGAAGTAACCCAGGAAAAGGACTTGGTACCTGAAGTCTTAATGGAAGAGGATTCCCCTTCCAAACACTAGCAACTACTCCTTCCTCTCCCTTCCTTCCATCTTCCATACATCTTCCTCTCCCCTCCTTCCATCTTCCATACATCAACAACTCTTCAATAAAGGTAAGTGTCAAGTTATTACTGTTTTATGTACTTTATATCTCATTCTTTTCTGTGTAATTTAATGTGGAAATAATATTTATTTTAATACTTTTGGGTGTCTGAAACGGATTAATTGAATTTCCATTATTTCTTATGGGGAAAATAGATTCGGATTAAGTTACATTCGGTTTAAGTTAAGCCCTCTGGAATGGATTAATCATGTAATCCGGGGGTCCACTATACTTTGACGAGCCTATAATGAACTTGATAGTGACCCAGACGAACAATTATTACCGCTGTATCATACACAACACACAGGTTTCAGAATCATCACGGATGTGCAGGTGGAAAGATACAACCCTGGCTGAAATGTATTTATTCCTTGGCACTGTGATGCTTATGCCACATACATATAAACACAATATACCACATTACTAGTCCACAGACTACTTTATCAGTACTCCTGTCTTCCGTGACCTTCCCTGCAACAGATTCACTCTGTTGCTACAAATGTTGCACTTCTCAGACAGGAATAGGCAAAACAGAAATGACCTATACAAAATCAGGTTAAGTGTTTATGTATCTGAAGCAGAAATTTAGTGCCTACTTTTATCCCTTCAAGAACATTGTCGACGACGAGTCCTTGATTCTGTTCAAGGGACGCCTGTCATTCAAGCAATATATATACCAAGCAAACGTAATCGATTTGGTGTAAAACTTTTTGTTATGTGTGACTGTGAGACTGGTCTTGTGTTGGATGTCACTGTATACACCGGGAAAAACACACTCGACGATACCAGGTGGATGTTGGGCATTTCCGGTGATGTTGTTCGCAAGATGATGGAGCCATACCTTGGCAAAAGTCATACATTGTACACAGACAACTGGTATACAAGCCCTATGCTTGGTGATTTCCTATGTGTGAACAATACAGTGGTACCTCGACTTACGATATTTTTTTATTCCAGAATGCTGTTCAAGTGCCATTACCAACGAATTTATCCCCATAAGGAATGATGTAAAATAGACTAGTCCTTTTAGACCCCCAAAATTACACTTACAAAAGCATTTAAAAAAATAAACTTACATAAAAGGGTGAGTTTGGGGACCATCGTAAGTTGAGGTACCACTGTACTGATATATGTATGTGGAACAGTGAGACGAAATAGAAAACATATGCCAAGGTTCAGTGGAGGCAGTGCTGATGGTGCAGGACAAGCATTTCACGCCAATGACATCATGGCACTGATGTGGCATGACAAACGAGATGTTACATTGCTGTCAAACATCCATAGAAACGAGATGGTACAAACAGACAAAGTGAAAAGGGACACCAATAAACGTATTGTAAAGCCAGCTGCTGTTGTTGACTATACGAACAATATGCGACTAGTTGACAAGTGTGGCATGATGATAGGGTTTGTTGACTGTGTGCGTAGGAGTCACAAGTGGTATATGAAAGTGTTTTTCCACCTTGTAGACATTGCAATGCTCAATGCATTCAATATGTATGAAATAAAGACTAGAAAACGACAACATTTCGCAGAATTCTCCCTGAATGTCATAAAACAGATAGCAAGAAAGTATGGTACAACACCTATACCAGCTCCTCAGCGACATGTCCCCCAACCACAATCACAGCCATTGAGGGAAGTGCCAGACCGAATCATCCCTAACTGTCACTACCTGGTACCAATACCACCTACCCCAAAGAAGATGCATTCCCATAAAAAGTGTGTTGTGTGTGCTACCACCACAAAACGACCCCAACACCGGAAGGACACACTATTCATGTCACCAGTGTGGAGTGGCACTCTGTATGAATCCATGCTTCATGGAGTATGGAGTATCATACAATTGTGGACTTCTAGAAACATAAGTGGAACATGTAAATACAGTGGACCCCCGGTGTTCGTGATGCTCCAAACTCGAACAATTATGTAAGTGTATTTTTGTAAGTGCTTTTGTAAGTGTATTTTTTTGGGTCTAAAAGACTAGTCTAATTTACATTATTCTTTATGGGAATAAATTCGTTTGGTAATGGCACTTGAACAGCATTCTGGAACGAAAAAATCACGAAAACTGGGGGTCCACTGTACTTGTATATAGTTGTAGATAATAGAATGTGATTCAGCCAGGTGTAGAAAATCACCTATCAGTGTGTACGTGTGTGTTTGTGTCATTATTATTATAATTTAGTATACGTATAATATTGATGAATAAACAACAATTGACAACGAAATTAAAAGAATTACTATAAAACATAATTATCGTATCATAAAAACTAAGCACAATAAAAAAATTTAAAAAAAACGATAAATATGTAGAATTTCTGCAAGCGGCAGTGCTCCATGTTGCCGTCAGGTGATCGTCAAGCGTCAACTTCGCGGCCTCATATCTCGGTAAGTACTGACCCTAATTTTTTTTTTATCCTATAACACTTAGAAAAATGCGCTCTTTATTTCTATTAAAAAAAATTTTTTTTTTTTTTTTAAACATTCAGAGCACGCAGGCATGCAGGGAGTGTAGCAGACATCCAGGGAGTGTAGCAGGCATCCAGGGAGTGTAGCAGGCATCCAGGGAGTGTAGCAGGGAGGCAGGGAGTGTAGCAGGGAGGCAGGGAGTGTAGCAGGGAGGCAGGGAGTGTAGCAGGTAGGCAGTGAGTGTAGCAGACAGGCATAGAGGCAAGGAGTGTAGCATTCATGCAGGGAGTGTAGCAGGCAGGCAGTGAGTGTAGCAGGCATGCAGGGAGTGTAGCAGGGAGGAAGGGAGTGTAGCAGGCAGGCAGTGGACAGTTTTTTTGTGCGACAGGGGTGCAGTGACTCTCAAGCTGGTCCTAGTGGCAGTAAAAGACAAAGAAGGGAAGTAACCCTCTTTGCCTTCTTCCATATGCCAACAAGAGTGTTCAATAAAGGTATGTAATGTTCATTTATTAGTAAAATTAGTGCTTTATATTTCTTTCTCAGTGTTTTGAGTATGTAAAACTATAGTTAATCTTTTAAAAATGTATTTTTTGTTAATATTTTCGGGTGTCTGTAACGGATTAATTGTATTTACATTAATTCTTATGGGAAATATTATTTTGGTTTTCGGCCATTTCGGTTTTAGGCCGACCTTCTGGAACGGATTACAGCCGATAACGGAGGGTCCACTGTACTTTTTATTATGTGCAACTTCAAGATTTTTATCCTTAGAAACTTCCACCATGACTACCTCGCATTAGTATTAAGATTAAATATGATTGTAATCAAGTACGTAAACCACTTGTCTAGTTTTAGGTAATTACTATGTACTATCATCTTGTCTAGTTTTAAGTAATTACTATGTATTAGGATTAGTCTGGGTGAAATGCCCCAGCATGATAGTGGCTTTCTTTCTACTTAGCAAACCTAAATTGTAATTACATATTGTAACCTTTACAAAGAAATAAACCTTTACTTTGCTTTACCAGACCTCTTGAAACTGTCCATGGAATGGAAACTTCAAACTCTTAAAATTTTTCTACAACCCTCAGATCTTTTCATTAACTACTGATGTCACCAAGCAAAGACCTAGCTTGACAACAACTTGATTCTTCACCCATTATCTCTGTGTACATAATACAGTGATCCCTCGTGTTTCGGTGTTTCCGAATATCGGTTATTTCGTGTTTCGGTTCCTTTTTTCGGTCAATGTTTCCCTCGTGTATCGGTCCCTACCAGACATGTCCCCCTGCCCGCGCTTGCGCGCCTCGCCGTGCAGAACGCCAGTCAAGCATTGTTTACCATTGAGAGAACATTACCCAGCGTGCTCTTTCAAACATTTCACAATAAATTTATTCTGTTTATTGCTGGTTTAGTGATTGTCACTGTGAAATAAGTCACCATGGGTCCAAAGAAGCTTCCTAGTGGCACTCCAGTGGTAGCAGGCATGCAGGGAGTGTAGCAGGCATGCAGGGAGTGTAGCAGGCATGCAGGGAGTGTAGCATTCATGCAGGGAGTGTAGCATTCATGCAGGGAGTGTAGCATTCATGCATGGAGTGTAGCATTCATGCAGAGAGTGTAGCATTCATGCAGGGAGTGTAGCAGGCATGCAGGGAGTGTAGCAGGCATGCAGGGAGTGTAGCAGGCATGCAGGGAGTGTAGCAGGCATGCAGGAGTGTAGCAGGCATGCAGGGAGTGTAGCAGGCATGCAGGGAGTGTAGCAGGCATGCAGGGAGTGTAGCAGGCATGCAGGGAGTGTAGCAGGCATGCAGGGAGTGTAGCAGGCATGCAGGGAGTGTAGCAGGCATGCAGGGAGTGTAGCAGGCATGCAGGGAGTGTAGCAGGCATGCAGGGAGTGTAGCAGGCATGCAGGGAGTGTAGCATTCATGCAGGGAGTGTAGCAGGCATGCAGGGAGTGTAGCAGGCATGCAGGGAGTGTAGCAGGCATGCAGGGAGTGTAGCAGGCATGCAGGGAGTGGGGATTTCCCTTCCAATCACCAACCCCTCCCCCTGTTCTCCTCCCTATCTTCCAGATGCCAGCAACTCTCTTCAATAAAGGTAAGTAAATGTTATTTTAAATGTTTAATTATAAATTTATTACTTTATAATTGTTTTGTGTTATGATTGCTCCTGCAATCATAACTTGTTGTGACAAAAAGGAAATATGTAAAGAAAGTGAATTAGTAAAAATGAAATACAATACCAGCAACATTACCTGGCTAACAGGAAAACATCTTGCAATTATCTCTGCAAAATTAGTTAAAAAAATTAAAATTAGAAACCAGAAATATGAACGAAAATAGAGCACTGCCAAATCTTCTGTCATCTGCAAAATTTGAAAGATAATATATTCTGAAAAAGAGAAAGTTAAGGGGTGAGTGTGGGAGGTGTTGGTATGGTCAGAAAGGCAAATCAGTATCTGCCCCAGATTACATGGCTATTACCATAAGTATCAGAGGGATAAAAGTTGCCGCCAGCATCTGTTGTCCATGAAGTGACCTTGACAAATTCGGCCACAAAGGAAGGAATGTTGCACTTGAAGATGACAGAGTTGCCACGAATCACATACTCGTCCGACACGCCCACTTCAAAGTTCTGGCGCACAGCTGGCCATGACAAGATGTAAGGAATCAGAGCAATGAACATTAGAATATTTGGGCGACCACAGAGGAAGCCTCAGGAGTCCCCCCAGAATTGGGGGGACGTTTAGCAATGCGAGAATAGGAAATACGGTTAAGTCTCCCTTGAAGGCGTAGATGAGAGACGGCCATAGCATATGAGAATATTTGAGCAAGCAAAACAATATTTGAGCAGCAGGCATCACAATATCAGAACAGCGGGCACCACAATATCAGAACAGTGGGCACAACAATGTCAGAGTAGCAGGCACCACATTATCAGAGCAGCAGGCACCACAACATCAGAGTACCAAGAACCACAATATCAGAGCAGAGAGCACCACAATAGTAAGACAGGTATCAATATATTAAACGATAATACAGCCTCTCCTCACTTAACAACGGAGTTCCGTTCCTAAGACCACGTCAGTAAATGAATTCGTTGCTAAGCAAGGAGCATACTATAATGGTAGTGGGTTTGTGTCAACAATCTATGATATTGTTTAAACGTCACCTTTGCACCATTTACAACATTTTTAGTATATTTTAAAATGTTTAAACAGCAGTGTACTGTACAGTGGCACCCCAGTTTTCGTCCTTATCCCTTTCAGGGTCTGTGCCATAGTTCTACGGCTTTGAGTTCTGGGTCCAAACCGTAGTTCTACGTCATGAGCTCAGCTCACTCAGATAAGCTTTGAGCGGCAAATTTGGGCCTAGATATGAGAGAATACATCTATGTGGTAAGTGTGCACCACATAAAACAAATCCTGCAGCACACAGTGCATAATGAGAGAAAAAAACTGAAACTGCAATTTTCGATTAAAAAAGCGACTTTGCAGTGTTTTTTCGTATACAGTAGATCGTCATTTAGCACAGTAGTTACGTTCCTGAAAATGTCGTGTTAGATATTTTCATGTTAGATAATTAACCCTTAAACTGTCCAAACGTAGATCTACGTTCACTCGTGTACTGCTCCGAATATATTGAAAAAAAAAAAAAACATTTTTTTTAGGGCCAGTACTTACCGAGACATAAGCCCGCCAAGTTGGTGCTGGATGCTCACCTGACGGCAACATCAATTCCTGCCGCTTGCAGAAGTATTGCGGATATACTTTTTTTTCTAGTTTTTATTTTAATTTATATAATTTTTATGTTCTGATAATTACAATTTATAATAGTTCTTGTGATTTCATAGCCAATCTTTGTTCTAACACTAATATTAGGTACTGAAATAGTACTCAAATAGTCACAATCACACCAACAGCTGAACATTTTCACCTGCCTTGGTCATTTACTATTGTCTATAAATATATACAAAGTAAATAACAAAAAGGCACAATACCGTGACTGAAAGAATACACACACAACCCGCACATATAAAGGAGAGGAGCTTACGACGACGTTTCGGCCCGACTTGGACCATTTACAAAGTCACACTAACACACAAAGACGGGGGAAGGGGTATTTATAGGCAGGCAGACAGGGAAGGGTACCAGAGAGTGGGGTAATAATGGAGGAAGTAGTGGAAGTGGTAGTAGTAGTAATAGTAGTAGTGGAGACAGTCATATTCTAGAGGAGCACTGCAATGAGGCTAGCGGCCCGCAAGGGTGGGACGAGAACAAAGAGGGAGGAAAGGCGAATAAAATAAAGGATAAATACAAGGCAAAAAGAAAAGAAAGGAAAACCCATAGGAGAAAAAAGGAGAGGAGAGAAGAGATGAAAGGGGAAGGGTTAAGTCATGGGTGTTCTGAAGTTTAGAGCATTTAACAATGTAATGAGAGAGGAAAGCATCAACAGAGACAAAGCCAGGGCTAAGATTCATACAGGGAAAGTTGTGTATAAGGGAGGATTCAACCAGGCGGCGACTATGAAAGTTAGACGTAGGGTAGACAGTTTTAGCAGAAGACCAATCAATAGGATGACTGTGATCTCTGACATGACAGAAAAGAGCATTATTAGTGTCGGCAAGCCTAACACTATTTTTGTGCTCCCTGAGTCTGTCAGAAAGAGTCGGACCGAAACGTCGTCGTAAGCTCCTCTCGTTTATATGTGCGGGTTGTGTGTGTATATATACAAAGTATTTATAGGTCCCAGCAATGTTTTAGACATCATGGAGTATATATGAAACTCCTTGAAGAATGGTATACCTTACCTTTGAAGAGTTTCGAGAGTATCTACTCTCTGAGCCCGGCCATGGGCCAGGCTCGTCTGGTGCTTGCCTGGTCAACCAGGCTGTTGCTGCTGGAGGCCCGCTGCCCCACATATCCATCACAGCCTGGTTGATCTGGCACCTGGCGAAGATATTTGTCCAGTTTCCTCTTGAATGCTTCTACACTGGTTCCAGCCGTGTTTCGGATATCTTCTGGTAAGATGTTGAATAGTCTGGGACCCCGGATGTTAATACAGTGCTCCCGTATTGTCCCCACCGCACCCCTGCTCCTCACTGGGTTTATTTTACACTTTCTCCCATATCTCTCACTCCAGTATGTTGTTATGGCAGTGTGAATGGTGTTATGACAATTGTCAGATTACTACTGATAAGGCAGTGACATTGATGAATGAATGTGTGCAGGGAACCCTTGCTTTGTTTTCACTGTCTGTATCTGTCTATCTGTATCTATATATCTATCTGTCTATCTGTGTCTGTGTCTATCTGTCTGTCTGTGTCTGTGTCTATCTGTCTGTCTATCTGTCTATCTGTCTAGCTCTGCTTATCTGTCTGCCTGTGTGTGTGTCTTTCCATCTGCTTGTCTCAGTCTCAGAGTGCGGCTCGTAAACGAACAGGTATTATACACGATGCAGAAGTGACATGACAAAGCGTATTACTTGCCAGTCATGATTATTATGTCTTATATCTACAAGCATTGTATAGCACTTTGCCTGGAATTTTTGGGTTATCCTAGGTAATTTACACTATGTATAATAACTGTACTTATGTGTACATGTGAGAGAGAGAGACAGAGAGAGAGATATTACAGATATATATAGACAGAGATATAGGACAGATAGATATAGACAGATATAGACAGCCAAAGCCAGCCAGCCTGCAGAATACATAACATAAAAAAGAAGGAACACTGCAGCAGGCCTACTGGCCCATGCAAGGCAGGTCCATGCCACCCTCTGGCTTAGACCAATGACCCAACTAGTCAGGTCACATCCTCTGAAGGAAGGAGCATGGCATCAGACCTAGTAGCACAAGCTAGTCAGGTCCAACTCACACCCACCCACAGCCACTCATGTATTTATCTAAGCTATTTTTACTTTCCTCTTATAAGGCGAGTGTTACTGCGACATTACATCAGTGAATCCCCAGTGTTTGCCACACTATTTGCTCTAGCTGGAGCTCAATTGAACTGGTGCTGCCACAAGGTACTAAGTGGTCCAGGATTTTTTTAATACTGCGCACACTGAGGGTGCAGACCCATTCTCTCATGTCTAGGCGACTCAGGCCTATCGCACTAAATTTGAAGGAATGAAAAATAAAACATAGATCTACGTTCGGAGCATTACACGTACAAACGTATATCTACGTTTGGACAGTTAAAGGGTTAAGGGATTGGCGAGACATTTTCATCATTTTTTTTTATTTTGCTAAAATTTCAATGGGAATTTGTCTGTGAATTAAGCACCATTGGAAACCTAGATACTGTGCTTTTAGCGACGTTTTGCCTTATAGTTATATAGAAAAAAAAAGTGCCCTATTTGATAGGGCTTAGGGCAAAACCTCTCCTACAAAATTATTAAGATGAAAGACGAAGAGTTTGGTTTTCGAATTACAGAGCCTTTTGAGCTTTCTGTCAATAGATTGCATTATACAAAATGTTGAAATACATGTTTTTTTTTTTTAATTTATTTGAGGAAAAAAATCAGTAACAACAAACCGTAAAACATATCACAAACTCTCCCTGTAATTCAATAGAACCATCATTCCTCAATAACCTACGAAAGAATCATGATGCTCTGATAAATACTCTTTGCATGAGAGATATTATAATTCCTGAGATATTGATAATTATGTTTGTGTAAAACTCTAAGGTAATGGCGTGCTAAACATCAGAGCACTATAATCCCCTATCCCCACCCCCGTGTTCCTTTGTGTGACCGGCCTGCTCATACGTCCCTGTCCGCAGATCAGTAGCCAGAAGGCTACTGATCAGCTTCCTCTGCCGCTCACCCACTACACTCCTCACAGAAGTTGCCATGTAATGTATTTCAAGTGAAACAATCGTAAAAATTGCAATTTTGGGGTAAAAAAAAAAAAACTTACTAATTGCCAACATGTCCTCTTCCCAAGTGAAAGATTGAAAAAAACACTTTTTAGTAAAAACATACTTTGAAATATGATAGAAACACGCTGATTACATCAACATGTTGCCAGAATTATGCACCATTTTTGGTAAGAAAAATTATTTTTCCATAATTTTTTTATTTCAATATTTTTTATCATTCAAAATGTCTCGCCCCCCCCCTTTAAAATCAAGGAGTCTCTCTGTGGTTCTGTTATACTGGTACCTGCCCACGCAGCGCGTTTCAAACGTACTGCCCGAGCACAAGCAGGAAACCACCAAGGCACACACTTCTGAGAATGCTTGCCCGAGGTTTGGGGGATAGAATGTGAAGCTGCGGTTAAGACAGAGGACGAGAAGAGATGTAAAACCTCATCAATGGAGGACGAGGAAGGAGCCTCATGAAAGGCAGTACGATGTGTGTAAAGGTACCATTTTGCCCGGTCAAATTGCCAGCGTGGGCTACGAGGAGGTGGAGAATACGAAGGGGACATGAGGATGATTGGAAAATAATCGCTGTCATGTAAGTCCGGGAGGACAGACCAGGTGAAGTCGAGGAGAGTTGAGGAAGAGGAGATGGAGAGATCAATGCAAGAGAAAGAATGAGTTTGAGGAACAAAATGGGTGGGAGTGCCCGCATTTAAAACATGGAGGGGGAGAGAAGCAAGAAATGCCTCCAACTGAACGCCACGGAGAAAATGGTGTGCATTAAAATCGCCAAGTAACAGAAGGGGTGGCAGCAAGGAAGAAACCAGAAAATCAACATCTGGGATAGACAATGCCCGAGAAGGGGAGAGATATAAAGAACAGAGTGTATACCACTTATTCAAGTGGATACGAGCTGCAGTGTAATGTAGAGAAAAATGAACATAGAGCTGACGGTATGGAATACTAGTGCATATAAGAAGAGCACTTCCGTTAAAGGTTCCATTGGAAAAAGAATCGGATGAATATAACAAATCATAGCCCGAAAAGGGACGGATAACTGCGGATTGTAATTTGGGTTCTTGCAAACAGAACCCAACAGGGAAAACTAGGAGAGCAACACCTGAAGCTCACTCCGGTTACCCCTGAGGCCTCGGATATTCCACTGCAAATAAGCCATGATGTATGAAGAGAAAGATACAAGTCGAAGTTAGAGGTATCTATGGACTAGGGTTAGTAAAGTACACATATGGAGGCAGCGGAAGACCTGTAATCAGAGGAGTGGGACACTGTGAAGGAAGAAGGGGTATAGACAGAGAAGAGAGCGGAGGAGAAACCGGAGGTGGAGCGGTGTCCATCAACGTTCCAGTCTCTGAAATATAGTCTGCGATAGCGTCCAGCGTTTCGGCAGACAAGGATGCAGAATGTGGGACCACATTAGATGGAAGAAGTAGGAGGGTGAGCAACAATGGGGAGACTATAGACTATACTAAAGTAGAGGGCGAGGAGATGTAAGAGGAAACTGTCGAAGGGACTTGGGAGGGGACAGGAGTGGAAGCGACCTGGGGGCAGTCGAGGAAGAAACTTGGGAGGGGACAGGGGATGAAGATATTGAATGAGGAGGAGGATGAACCTCCACAAACGTTACAGAACTAGTCGGAGGTGAAGAACCCGGCAATGGGGATATTTTGCCGGACTTATGAGAAGAAAAGGGGCGGTGAGGATTAGGTGTTGGACTAGAGCGTGTAGGCACAGAACTGTGCGAGTGAGTAGAGGAAGGGGTGAGGACAGTATGGGATGCCGAAGTAGGAACCTCGGAGCCAAGAACAGCAAAAGAATTCGAGACAGGGGTGACTGAGGATGGGGCGACCACAGAGGAAGCCTCAGGAGTCCCCCCAGAATTGGGGGGACGTTTAGCAATGCGAGAATAGGAAATACGGTTAAGTCTCCCTTGAAGGCGTAGATGAGAGACGGCCATAGCATATGAGAAGCCTTCCACCTCTTTTGAGACAACGGATTTCCCGCTCATTTAGGTAAACCTGACAATGGCGAGAGTAAGATGGATGCGCCTCACGACAGTTAAGGCAAGAGGGAGGTAGATTACAAGACTGGTATGGTCGTCGGCACCACAGACAGGGCATTCGGATATGGACCTGCAATATTTCGCTGGATGACCAAAATGTTGCAGTGTAGGGGTCACCTTTCAAACTTGTAAATGGTGACCTGCAATGTAGACCGAGGGCGGAAGTTCACGGCAGTCAAATGTTAAACGAGCTATATTGCAAGGATAACATCTTCGCTTACGGGAAGGGAGGACAAAAGTGTCAACTTTGAGTAAAGGGAGGTCTTGGAGCTCAAGCTGCTCCAGAATGTCATCACCACATGTCTGGAAATTCCGTTGGACAATGGTGTGGGGTAAAATGACAGTACCACTACAAGAATTGAGAGAATGATGTTTGTCAATAGTGATAGGAATAGTATCTATGGTCGTAAGGAGAGAAAGATCGCGAGCTTGGCCAACATTCTGGACCATGATGATGCGAGTGCCGCTCTTGAGAGCATGAAATGAGATATCTTCCTATCTTTACCTACATGGCGTAGGAGAGCCTTACCAATACTATGATCGGAAAGATAGGTAGTAGGAGAAGTTGGTCTTAGAGTAAAAAACTTTGTCCATTGAGTAGTGTGAAACAAAGTGTTTAAGGGGAGTGTGTGACAAGCTGGACGTTTCTGAGATGAATGAGAATGAAGTGTCGAATCGTCATGTAAGGGTCTTGGTCATTTAGATGTGGGACCGGAGGTGGTCCGACATGGGACTGGTGAGCAATCCAAAAATTGCCGCACCTTATAGGGAGAAGCCGGAATCAAGGTCAGAGAAGAGCGAAGGTCAGACGTGTCAAAAGGGCCAGTTGGAACCCCGGTACCTGAAGCAGGTGACGAACCGGCACCAGCAAGAGGTACAGGGGTATTGGAAGTGTCCAAAGAGTGGTCCATTAATGAGGTAGGGTCAGAACTGGGTGCGGTATCAGGAAGAGGCCCGGGGGTAGTAGGTTCACGGATTGGGTCATCCATGGTTAGGTTACTTCTTTCTTTTTAACCCTTTGACTGTTTCGGTCGTATATATACGTCTTACGAACCACTGTTTCGGACATATCTATACACCTAAATTCTAGCCGCCTCAAATCAAGTGGGAGAAAGCTGGTAGGCCCACATGTGAGAGAATGGGTCTGTGTGCGCAGTATAAAAAAAATCGGGCAGCCAGTGGTGCATTGTGGGAAAGCCATTTCAGTAGTCCATGTTCAGCATGCCTAGCAGTAAGAATATCTGACTCCCCAGCGAATCTGGGACTCTTCCCTTCCTCAATGATAGCTCTAACACAGATGGAAGTGTCTCTGAAGATGAATTTCATGGTTTTGAGGAGTTTGTGACTGAAAGCAATGCCCAGGATACCAGAAGGAAGGAGGGAAGAAAGAAAGTAAGGAAGGAAAGGGAAGATGAAAGGAAGGAAGGAAGAGATGAGAGGAAGGAAGGAAAGAAGAGATGAGAGGAAGGAAGGAAGGAAAGAAGAGATGAGAGGAAGGAAGGAAAGAAGAGATGAGAGGAAGGAAGGAAAGAAGAGATGAGAGGAAGGAAGGAAAGAAGAGATGAGAGGAAGGAAGGAAAGAAGAGATGAGAGGAAGGAAGGAAAGAAGAGATGGAGAGGAAGGAAGGAAAGAAAAGAGATGAGAGGAAGGAAGGAAAGAAGAGATGAGAGGAAGGAAAGAGATGAAGAAGAAGAAGAAGAAGGAAGGAAGGAAAGAAAGGAGAAGAGAGGAAAGGAAGGAAGGAAAGAAGAGATGAAAAGGAAGGAAGAAGAAAAAGGAAGGAAGGAAAGGAAAAAGGAAGGAAGGAAAGAGAAGAGAGAAAGGAAGGAAAGGAAGAAAGGAAGGAAGGAAGAAAAAGGAAGGAGGAAAGGAAGGAAGGAAAGAAGAGATGAAAGGAAGGAAGGAAAGAAAAAGGAAGGAAGGAAAGGAAGGAAGGAAAGAAGAGATGAAAGGAAGGAAAGGAAAGAAAAAGGAAGGAAGGAGGAAAGAAGGAAGGAAAGAAGAGAGAAAGGAAGGAAGGAAAGAAGAGGAAGGAAGGAAGAGATAGAGGAAGGAAGGAAGAAGAAAGAAGGAAGGAGAGATGGAGAAGGAACAAGAAAGAGAAGAAGGAAGAGAGAAGGAAAATGAAGAAGAAGTAAGGAAGGAAGGAAGGAGAAGGAAGAAAGGAAGAGAATGGAGGGTGAGGTAAGAAGGAGGTAGAGATGAAGGGTTTGAAGCATGGTTGACATATGTCATTTGACAGCTGCCTTACCCTGACTCAGCAAATTTAGATGTCCACCCACCCACCCACCCACCCACCCACCCACCACCCACACCACACACACACACACACACACACACACACACACACACACACACACAGCTTCAAGCGCTAAGTGAAGTTGATGGAAAGTGTCCAGTCATTATGTATGTGTATATATATCATAGAACAATAGCAATAGGTTGGTAGGTAAGTAGGTAGGCAAGTAGGTAAATAAGTAGGTAGGCAAGTAGGTAAGCAAGTAGGTACGTAAGTAGGTACGTAAGTAGGTACGTAAGTAGGTACGTAAGTAGGTACGTAAGTAGGTACGTAAGTAGGTACGTAAGTAGGTACGTAAGTAGGTACGTAAGTAGGTAGGAAGGACTGTGGAGAAGAAGAGCATGGGACCCCATGGGTGTTGACAGGCAGAGGGTGGGGAGTGGTGGTATAATATGTCATTTTGACAGCAGCAGCACCCTGACTCAGCATATTTATAAGTCCACACACTCACAACAACCAGCTTCCAGAAGCTAATAGCAGTTCTATGAAGTGTCCAGTGACTATATATGCGTATATATAGAAACCAGAAGGAAGGAAGGAGATGAAAGGAAGGAAGGACGGTATAGAAGGTAGGTAGGTAGGAATGTAGGAAGGAAGGTTGGAAGGAAGGTATGTAGGAAGGAAGGTAGGTAGGAAAGCAGGAAGGAAGGCAGGAAGGAAGGCAGGAAGGAAGGCAGGAAGGAAGGTAGGAAGGAAGGAAGGTAGGAAGGAAGGTACGAAGGAAGGCAGGCAGGAAGGAAGGAATGACGACCCAGAAACAACCAGCTTCCAGAAGCTAATAGCAATTCTATGAAGTGTCCAGTGATTATATATGCGTATATACAGAAACCAGAAGGAAGGACGAGATGAAAGGAAGGAAGGAATGTAGGAAGGAAGGAAGGTCGGAATGATGACCCAGACACAACAACCAACTTCCAGAAGCTTATAGCAGTTCTAGGCACGTGTCCAGTGACTGTGTGTATATATAGAAACCAGAAGGAAGGAAGAAAGGAAGGACGAGATGGAAGGAAGGAAGGAAGGAAGGTAGGTAGGTAGGTAGGTAGGTAGGTAGGTAGGTAGGTAGGTAGGTAGGTAGGTAGGTAGGTAGGTAGGTAGGTAGGTAGGTAGGTAGGTAGGAGGTAGGTAGGGGTAGGTAGGTAGGAAGGAAGGAATGTAGGAAGGAAAGCAGGAATGACGACCCAGACGACCATCAACCTAGGATAACTACCTAACACAACTGCGTGCTACTACTATGAATAAAACTGCTCAGAAGAGATGTTTTGTCTGTGCATATACAAAAAAACGCCCACAAAAATGCAGACACACTCGTTTTATGTGTAAGGAATGTAAAACACCACTGTGCATAGAACCATGTTTCAAAGAGTTCCACAAGCTGCAGAACATCTTTGAACATGTCCAGTGACTGTACATTTGTATATATATATATTATAGAACAATAGTAATAAAGATTTTTTTGTATTGTTGGTTTGTGTAAACAAGTTTTGTAAACAATATAAAGATACTAATGTTTATGCTCTATTATTGTGTTGCATACAACGAATGTATATATATACATTGCACCTTACCTTGGTCTAACAGGCCACATAAGTTACGTAAAAAAGAAAATAGTGAAAAAAACAAAAAATCTACGAATGGAAGTAAACAAATGTTTACTGAGTGAGCGGCAGTCGCTGCTGTTGCCATACGCGGCTCATTTTCTGCCAACTTTACACCTCCATATCTCGGTAAGTATTGATGGCAAAAATTTGTTTTTAGGATAAAAACAATCAGAAAAATAATCTTAACATTTTGATAAGAAAAAAATCATTTTTTTTTTTCGAATATTTTGCGACTACAGAATGGCACTCAGGATTGAGGGTTGCGACAGTCAAAGGGTTAATAATAAAAAAAAAAGAATAAAAATAAAAAAAATAAAAAAAAGGGGGGAACGTGGAGGAATAGCTCCTAGGAGGAATGAAAGGGGTGCAAATCCCCCTCCGCGCCCAAGAGGACCTCAACACCGCAAGTAGTGCAGATGCTGCATGGAACCCGTGCCATACCCTACCCTTCATGCCAGTAAACCAGCAATCCGGGATAGCAACCTCACATCCACCGAGCCACCTCGGCGGACAAAAAGAGAGGGCGGCCGGATACCCGCCACAAAGCATACCTCCTTCGGCCACCACCCCCAAAATCCGAAAGGTGGCCTCCAGAGATACACCCGTCACCCGAAAGATACCCAAAGCCACACCCCGGAAGACTGGAGAGGGATCGGGACATCCCCAGGCGATCCAGATTCCACGGCAAACTACACCACCGCCAAGAACCTCAATGGAATGGGATGGACCACAGTACCCTTTCCCCTACCTAGGAACCAGAATGCCTGTAGAGAGCTCACAGGGTAAAATGGGGAGGGAATAAGGGAGGGAGGAGGAAGAGGAGGAAAGGGAGGATGGGGAAAATGGGAAAAGGGAGGGGGGATTAGGGGGTAATTAGGTTTGGTCTGTGCAAAAGTGTAATTCCAAAAGTTTTCCATTAAATTTTGTACTTTTGGTGTTATTACTTTTGGAAAAATATTCTTTATCATTTCATAAGAAAAAATTAATATTTTTTAAAATTCCTGGACCGTGTGGGCATGTCTCAGATCCAGGGTCTGGACCTTCAAAGGGTTAAAAGTATGTGAGGAAGAGGTGTGAAATGTGACAAACTATGCTGATTTGGTTAGGTCCTACTGGTTCTAACTCTCCAATACTTCTGCAATACAAGTCATTTATTATTCCACTTACACAAATCATGTAAACCAGCATCTGATGAATAAATGCAATTTATTGTCAACAAGAAGGACCTGAAAGTGACAAGACACTAATTAAGGCTGTAAAGAAATGTCACTTGGTAGTGTGTTTCTTTGGCTCAACAGCTTCACAGATAATTTTCCCAAATTACACAATGATTTGATGTATAGTTGTAAATTACCGTAAGTGCTAGAGGGATAGACGATGATGCCATCATCACCCAACCAGGCCTGCACACTGACGAAGTCGGCCATGTAGGAGGGAATATTGCACTTGAGGATGGCAGAGTTGCCCTTAATTACATATTCATTGTTGACCTCACTCTCATAGGCCTGGTACACCACTGCAGAGACCACATTAAATTACTACATAACACTGATGAATTTAAATATGGTCTCGCTGTTATCTGCAGACCATTTATGTGGGAAGCAGGAAAGAGTAGCCTGCTAAAACTGGGGTGACAGTGTCACTATCAATAGTTTTAATAGATGTAGATAGACATTTTAAAGATGACACAGTAATGACAACCTTTTCAAGGCATGCAGGATTGCTGAGCTGGAAGACATAGAGAACTTTCACTGGTCATGTACACAATCAAGCATCTGAACTACTGGGAATGCTTGAATTCTCAACTGTATTCCTTGGAACACAGGCAAGAAAGGTACAATATATAAAAACATATACCTGGAAAGTCTTGGAGGGACTGGTTCCAAATCTGAGCAGATGGTGCAAAATATGTGCCCCCCACTAAAAAGCATGAGCATGTCAGAGGTCCCTGAATACTGCTCAACACCCTCCATGCATGCTGGGAATTAACAATAAGCCTCTGACAGTCTTCAAGACAAAATTGAACAAGTTACTCAAATCAGTGCCTGACCAGCTTGGCTGTGGTTCACATGTTGGACTGCATGCAGCCAGCAGTAACAACCTGGTTAATCTGGCCTTGATCCACCAGGTAACTTGGTCTGGGACTGGGCTGCACAGGAACATTCTTCAGATATCCTTAAGGTACAGAGGAACACTAAGAGGAATGTTAACAGAGCAGTGGTGATGGCAAGAAAGTCACCCAGAAACAGTGAAAGCTGCCTGCTAGAGGGTCTTCATCAATCACTGTACAGAGCATAAAATGCGCAAGCACACACGCACGCAAACACACACACGCACGAAGTTCTAGGCCTGGTGCTGTTTCTGGTATATGTGAATGACATGACAGAAGAAATAGACTCAGAAGTGTCCCTGTTTGCAGATGATGTGAAGTTAATGAGGAGAATTCAACTGGAGGAGGACCAGGCAGGACTACAAGGGATCTATCTGGACAGGCTACAGGCCTGGTCCAGAAACTGGCTCCTGGAGTTCAACCCCACCAAGTACAAAGTCATTGGGGAAGGGCAAAGAAGACCACAGACAGTACAGTTTAGGGGGCCAAAGACTACAACCCTCACTCAAGGAAAAGAATCTTGGGGCAAGTATAATACCGAGCACATTTCTTGAGGAGCACATCAACCAAATAACTGCTGCAGAATATGGGTGTCTAGCAAACCTAAGAATAGCATTCTGACATCTCAATAAGGAATCGTTCAGGACCCTGTACATCGTGTACGCCAGGCCCATATTGGAGTATGCAGCACCAGTTTGGAACCCATACCTGGCCAAGCACATCAGGAAATTAGAGAAAGTGCAAAGATTTGCAACAAGACTAGTCCCGGAGCTAAGGGACATGTCCTACGAGGAGAGGTTAAGGAAAATCAACCTGACGACACTGGAGGACAGAAGAGAGAGGGGGATATGATAACGACATATAAAATACTGAGAGCAATCGACAAGGTGGACAGAGACAGGATGTTCCAGAGATGGGACACAGCAAAAAGGGGTCACAATTGGAAGTTGAAGACTCAAATGATTCACAGGGATGTTAGGAAGTATTTCTTCAGTCACAGAGTTGTCAGGAAGTGGAACAGTCTGGAAAGTGATGTAGTGGAGGCAGGAACCATACATAGCTTTAACCATACATAGCTTTCACTGTTGAGATCCCTGCTCACAAACTTGCTCACGGTGTCGAAGAATTTAAAAAAAAAAAAAAATTTTCTTATGAAATGATAGAGAATTTTTTTCCCAATGGTAAAAAAAAAACCAAAAGGATGAAATTTGATGGAAAACTTACGGAATTACGCTCTCACGAAGTTAGCGGTCTTGGTGATATTTACGCATTGGCGATTTCGCCCACTTTGAGCCCTATTTTTGGCCAATTCCATTGTTCCAGTCGACCAAACTCAGCTATTTCTTTAGAACTCCATTTGTTCTATCGATTGAGTACAAGAAACCGTGAATTTACCTATTTCAACTACCCAATTAAGTAATCAGAAATTGGTAATTTGGCCAATTTCATGCAAAATTCAGGGAAGGCCAATTTCAAAATAGGGTCCAGAATTAACAATGCAAACATTCCTAGCATTAACCCTTTGACTGTTGAGACCCCTGCTCACAAACTTGCTCTCAGTGTCAAAGAATTTAAAAAAAATATATTATTTTTTCTTATGAAATGATAGAGAATCTTTTCCCGATGGTAATGACATCAAAAGTAAGAAATTTTATGGAACACTTACAGAATTATGCTTTCGCGAAGTTAGTGATTTTGGTGATATTTACGCATCAGCGATTTCGCCCACTTTGAGCCCTATTTTCGGCCTATTTTCCATTATTTCAGTCGACCAAACTCATAACTATTTCGCTAGAACTTCATTTGTTCCATCGATTGAGTACAAGAAACCACCCATTTACCAATTTCAACTACCAAATAAAGTGCTCAGAAATTGGCAATTTGGCCAATTTCACGTAAATTAAAAATGCCAATTTCAAAATAGGGTCCAAAATGAACAAGGTACACATTCCTGCCACTAAAGTAACATTTTCTCTGTTCATCAGTCACGTCTTCAGGCTCCTCCTTGAATTTTTATTCACACAAAAAATAGAAGATTTACTGTTACACAGACTACTGCATTATTGTAATACAGTGGACCCCCGAGTAACGAGCACCCCGGAAATCGTACAATTATGTAAGTATAATATTGTAAGCGCTTTTGTAAGTGTATTTTTGGGGGTCTGAAATGGACTAACCTACTTTACATTATTTCTTAAGGGAGTAAATTCGTTCGGTAATGGCACATGAGCAAGCTTCTGGAATGAATTTTGCTCGTTACTCTGGGGTCCACTGTAATTATATAAATAATGTCAACTCGTTCATGACTGCATATTAGAATAGCTAGTTGGACACTTATTGGACAATGACATCATTTGTTTCCGCTACTTTGAGCTCAATTTCAAGGTCCTTTTCATCGTGAAACCAATTAAAATCATCTCTATTTCTGTAATATGTCTTTCATTCTATCAAATGAGACCATGAAAACGAGAATACAACCATAAATACCATAAGAAAATACACTGCAAAGTCACTTTTTTGACCCTTTCAGGGTTTCGGCCGTACTAGTACGGCATACGCACCAGGGTTTTTGACGTACTAGTACGCCTAAATTTAAGCGCCCTTGAATCAAGTGGAAACAGGCTGGTAGGCCTAGATGTGAGAGAATGGGTCTGAGCGGTCAGTTTGCGCACCACAGTGCGTAATAAGGAAAAAAAAAACTGACCGTGTTTTTGGTTTAAAACAGCGACTTTGCAGTCTATTTTTGTATGGAATTTATGGTTGTATTCTCGTTTTCTTAGTCTCATTTGATAGAATGGAAGATATATTACAGAAATAGAGATAATTTTGATTGGTTTCACCATGACAAGTACCTTGAAACTGAGCGCAAAGTAGTGAAAATGTTCGATTTTTGCCGATGTTCAAGAGTAAACAAATCACGCCATTCGACCAATACACATCAACTGGCGAGTCTAATATTCTTACACAAGTGCGCTGATATTATTTATACCATTTTTACACTGATGCAATAGTATACATAACAGAAAATCTTCTATTTTTTTGTGAGAATAAAAATTCAAAATTGAAAGCAAAAGTAATGTAAGAGGAGCCTGGAGACGTGACTAATGAACAGATAAAATGTTATTTTAGTGCCAGGAATGTCTGTCTTGTTTATTCTGGACCCTATTTTGAAATTGGCATCTTTTGAAATTTGTGTGAAATTGGCCAAATTGCCAATTTCGGACCACTTTATTGGGTAGTTCAAATCGGCAAATTGGTGGTTTCTTGTACTTAATTGATAGAACAAATGGAATTCTAGCTAAATAGCTAAAACTTTGGTAGACTGAAACATTGGAATTGGCCGAAAATAGGGCTCAAAGTGGGCGAAATCGCCGATGCGTAAACATCGTCGATACCGCTAACTTTGCGAGAGCATAATTCTGATAATTTTTCATCAAATTTCATACTTTTGGTGTCATTATAATTGGAAAAGGATTGTCTATCATTTCATAAGAAAAAATATTTTTTTCCGAAAAATTTGCGACCCTGAGAACGTGTTTTTGAGAGGGCCTCACGACCCTGAAAGGGTTAAACCAAAAACATGGACGCAGTTTTTTTCTCTCATTATGCACTGCGTGCTGCAGGATGTTCAAATGTACTGCTCCATAGCCTATATCAATATAGAGTAAGAACTAGTATTAGTCTGCCCGAAATGCCTAGGCATGCTAGTGGCCTTCTTTGTAATTAATATTTTATAACATGTAAACCACAATTTGTAAGCTTTACAAGGAAATAAAGATTTTGATTTGATTTTTTTTATACTGCACACACTGACCACTCAGACCCATTCTCTCATATGTAGGCCTACCAGCTATCTCCCACAAGACTGAAAGCTGCTAGAATTTTGGCTTGCAATTCATATTATAGGACAGACAGTGAAAGGGTTAAGATGTTGTTTTATAAGGTTCATGGAGCAGGGAGAGTGGACCTAGTAACAAGCAGTGAAGAGGCAGGGCCAGGAGCTGTGACTCAACCCCTGCAACCACAATTAGGTGAGTAAACACACAGCAAGGCTGGGGTTTAGTGCTTCTTTTTGATTATAATAATAATATCAAGACTGGACTGGACTTCATATTAACCTCGAGTAGTTCAGATATTGAGAACATCACATATGAAAGGCCCCTTTTAGCTAGTGATAACGTGGTCCTGATCTTCGAAAACATAAAAGAGTTACAAGTGGGAAGCAAGAGTAGGATGGAAGAAGCAAAACTACAAAAGGATGGGGAGGACTTCACAGGTATGAGGAATTTCCTGCATGAGGTTCAGTGGGAAAGAGAACTGGTGGAAAAATCAGTAAATGAAATGATGGATTACGTGACAACAAAATGAGAGGAGGCAGAGGAGAGGTTCATTCCCAAGGGTAACAGAAATAATGGTAAGACCAGAACAAGCCCTTAGTTCACCCAAGGTGTAGAGGGCCAGCTAAGTGAGATAGAGAATGGATAAAGTACAGAAGACAAAGACCGGGAAAATAAGATTGGTCAAAGAGCAGGAAACAAATATGCACAAATAAGAGGAGGCCCAGCAGCAGTATGAAAATGACATAACATCAAAAGCCAAGTCTGACCTAAAACTGTTGTACAGCCACATCAGTAGGAAAACAACAGTCAAGGACCAGGTAATCAGGCTGAGGAAGGAAGGAGGGGAAATTCACAAGCGACTGAGAAGTAAGTGAAGAGCCCTTCTATAAACATGTACATCTTGAAGTCTATCCAACAGTCTTTTATCTACCAATATGTAGTCAACAAACTGTCATTATGCCCTATATCATATCTTGTACAGCCTTTCCTCACTTAGCGACATATTCGTTACTGACGACTCGGACTTACGACGGGCTCTCTGACCAGTATTTGCACCTAAATAATACACAGTCAACCCCGGTGCTGGACGGCGTCGGAGTCGTCCAAATCGGTGTTCAACGGGTTTTTTACAAGAATTTTGGCTCGGTATTAGGCGGCCGCTCAGAGTTGGCGAGTTGGCTATTCGTCTCGGATGCGGCCGCTAATACCGAGCCAAAATTCTTGTAAAAAAACCCGTTGAACACCGATTTGGACGACCTCCGACGCCGTCCAGCACCGGGGGTTGACTGTGTATTATTTAGGTGCAAATACTGGTCAGAGAGCCCGTCGTAAGTCCGAGTCGTCAGTAAACGAATATGTCGCTAAGTGAGGAAAGGCTGTACAAGATATGATATAGGGCATAATGACAGTTTGTTGGACTACATATTGGTAGATAAAAGACTGTTGGATAGACTTCAAGATGTACATGTTTATAGAAGGGCTCTTCACTTACTTCTCAGTCGTTTCTTGTGAACTTCCCTCCTTCCTTCCTCAGCCTGATTACCTGGTCCTTGACTGTTGTTTTCCTACTGATGTGGCTGTACAACAGTTTTAGGTCAGACTTGGCTTTTGATGTTATGTCATTTTCATACTGCTGCTGGGCCTCCTCTTATTTGTGCATATTTGTTTCCTGCTCTTTGACCAATCTTATTTTCCCGGGTCTTTTGTCTTCTGTACTTTATCCATTCTCTATCTCACTTAGCTGGCCCCTCTACACCTTGGGTGAACTAAGGGCTTGTTCTGGTCTTACCATTATTTCTGTTACCCTTGGGAATGAACCTCTCCTCTGCCTCCTCTCATTTTGTTGTCACGTAATCCATCATTTCATTTACTGATTTTTCCACCAGTTCTCTTTCCCACTGAACCTCATGCAGGAAATTCCTCATACCTGTGAAGTCCTCCCCATCCTTTTGTAGTTTTGCTTCTTCCATCCTACTCTTGCTTCCCACTTGTAACTCTTTTATGTTTTCGAAGATCAGGACCACGTTATCACTAGCTAAAAGGGGCCTTTCATATGTGATGTTCTCAATATCTGAACTACTCGAGGTTAATATGAAGTCCAGTCCAGTCTTGATATTATTATTATAATCAAAAAGAAGCACTAAACCCCAGCCTTGCTGTGTGTTTACTCACTAATTGTGGTTGCAGGGGTTGAGTCACAGCTCCTGGCCCTGCCTCTTCACTGCTTGTTACTAGGTCCCTCTCCCTGCTCCATGAACCTTATAAAACAACATCTTAACCCTTTCACTGTCTGTCCTATAATATGAATTGCAAGCCAAAATTCTAGCAGCTTTCAGTCTTGTGGGAGATAGCTGGTAGGCCTACATATGAGAGAATGGGTCTGAGTGGTCAGTGTGTGCAGTATAAAAAAAATCAAATCAAAATCTTTATTTCCTTGTAAAGCTTACAAATTGTGGTTTACATGTTATAAAATATTAATTACAAGAAGGCCACTAGCATGCCTAGGCATTTCGGGCAGACTAATACTAGTTCTTACTCTATATTGATATAGGCTATGGAGCAGTACATTTGAACATCCTGCAGCACGCAGTGCATAATGAGAGAAAAAAACTGCGTCCATGTTTTTGGTTTAACCCTTTCAGGGTCGTGAGGCCCTCTCAAAAACACGTTCTCAGGGTCGCAAATTTTTCGGAAAAAAATATTTTTTCTTATGAAATGATAGACAATCCTTTTCCAATTATAATGACACCAAAAGTATGAAATTTGATGAAAAATTATCAGAATTATGCTCTCGCAAAGTTAGCGGTATCGACGATGTTTACGCATGGCGTGCATACTGAGCCCTATTTCGGCCAATTCAATGTTTCAGTCTACCAAAGTTTTAGCTATTTAGCTAGAATTCCATTTGTTCTATCAATTAAGTACAAGAAACCACCAATTTGCCGATTTGAACTACCCAATAAAGTGGTCCGAAATTGGCAATTTGGCCAATTTCACACAAATTTCAAAAGATGCCAATTTCAAAATAGGGTCCAGAATAAACAAGACAGACATTCCTGGCACTAAAATAACATTTTATCTGTTCATTAGTCACGTCTCCAGGCTCCTCTTACATTACTTTTGCTTTCAATTTTGAATTTTTATTCTCACAAAAAAATAGAAGATTTTCTGTTATGTATACTATTGCATCAGTGTAAAAATGGTATAAATAATATCAGCGCACTTGTGTAAGAATATTAGACTCGCCAGTTGATGTGTATTGGTCGAATGGCGTGATTTGTTTACTCTTGAACATCGGCAAAAATCGAACATTTTCACTACTTTGCGCTCAGTTTCAAGGTACTTGTCATGGTGAAACCAATCAAAATTATCTCTATTTCTGTAATATATCTTCCATTCTATCAAATGAGACTAAGAAAACGAGAATACAACCATAAATTCCATACAAAAATAGACTGCAAAGTCGCTGTTTTAAACCAAAAACACGGTCAGTTTTTTTCCTTATTACGCACTGTGGTGCCAAACTGACAGCTCAGACCCATTCTCTCACATCTAGGCCTACCAGCCTGTTTCCACTTGATTCAAGGCGCTTAAATTTAGGCGTACTAGTCGTCAAAAACCCTGTGCGTAGCCGTACTAGTACGGCCGAAACCCTGAAAGGGTCAAAAAGTGACTTTGCAGTGTATTTTCTTATGGTATTTATGGTTGTATTCTCGTTTTCATGGTCTCATTTGATAGAATGAAAGACATATTACAGAAATAGAGATGATTTTAATTGGTTTCACGATGAAAGGACCTTGAAATTGAGCTCAAAGTAGCGGGAAAAAAATGATGTCATTGTCAATAAGTGTCCAACTAGCTATTCTAATATGCAGTCATGAACGAGTTGACATTATTTATATAATTACAGTGGACCCCAGAGTAACGAGCAAAATTCATTCCCGAAGCTTGCTCATGTGCCATTACGAGCAATTTACTCCCTTAAGAAATAATGTAAAGTAGGTTAGTCCATTTCAGACCCCCAAAAATACACTTACAAAAGCGCTTACAATATTATACTTACATAATTGTACGATTTCCGGGGTGCTCGTTACTCGGGGGTCCACTGTATTACAATAATGCAGTAGTCTGTGTAACAGTAAATCTTCTATTTTTGTGTGAATAAAAATTCAAGGAGGAGCCTGAAGCGTGACTGATGAACAGAGAAAATGTTACTTTAGATGGCAGGAATGTGTACCTTGTTCATTTTGGACCCTATTTTGAAATTGGCATTTTTAATTTACGTGAAATTGGCCAAATTGCCAATTTCTGAGCACTTTATTTGGTAGTTGAAATTGGTAAATGGGTGGTTTCTTGTACTCAATCGATGGAACAAATGAAGTTCTAGCGAAATAGTTATGAGTTTGGTCGACTGAAATAATGGAAAATAGGCCGAAAATAGGGCTCAAAGTGGGCGAAATCGCTGATGCGTAAATATCACCAAAATCACTAACTCCGAAAGCATAATTCTGTAAGTGTTCCATAAAATTTCTTACTTTTGATGTCATTACCATCGGGAAAAGATTCTCTATCATTTCATAAGAAAAATAATATATTTTTTAAATTCTTTGACACTGAGAGCAAGTTTGTGAGCAGGGGTCTCAACAGTCAAAGGGTTAATGCTAGGAATGTTTGCATTGTTAATTCTGGACCCTATTTTGAAATTGGCCTTCCCTAATTTTGCATGAAATTGGCCAAATTACCAATTTCTGATTACTTAATTGGGTAGTTGAAATAGGTAAATTCACGGTTTCTTGTACTCAATCGATAGAACAAATGGAGTTCTAAAGAAATAGCTGAGTTGATCGACTGGAACAATGGAATTGGCCAAAAATAGGGCTCAAGTGGGTAAATCGCCAATGCGTAAATATCACCAAGACGCTAACTTCGTGAGAGCGTAATTCCGTAAGTTTTCCATCAAATTTCATCCTTTTGGTTTTTTTTACCATTGGGAAAAAAATTCTCTATCATTTCATAAGAAAATTTTTTTTTTTTTTTTAAATTCTTGACACCGTGAGCAAGTTTGTGAGCAGGGATCTCAGCAGTGAAAGCTATGTATGGTTAAAGCTATGTATGGTTCCTGCCTCCACTACATCACTTTCCAGACTGTTCCACTTCCTGACAACTCTGTGACTGAAAAATACTTCCTAACATCCCTGTGAATCATTTGAGTCTTCAACTTCCAATTGTGACCCCTTTTTGCTGTGTCCCATCTCTGGAACATCCTGTCTCTGTCCACCTTGTCGATTGCTCTCAGTATTTTATATGTCGTTATCATATCCCCTCTCTCTTCTGTCCTCCAGTGTCGTCAGGTTGATTTTCCTTAACCTCTCTCGTAGGACATGTCCCTTAGCTCCGGGACTAGTCTTGTTGCAAATCTTTGCACTTTCTCTAATTTCCTGATGTGCTTGGCCAGGTATGGGTTCCAAACTGGTGCTGCATACTCCAATATGGGCCTGGCGTACACGATGTACAGGGTCCTGAGCGATTCCTTATTGAGATGTCAGAATGCTATTCTTAGGTTTGCTAGACACCCATATTCTGCAGCAGTTATTTGGTTGATGTGCTCCTCAAGAAATGTGCTCGGTATTATACTTGCCCCAAGATTCTTTTCCTTGAGTGAGGGTTGTAGTCTTTGGCCCCCTAAACTGTACTGTCTGTGGTCTTCTTTGCCCTTCCCCAATGACTTTGTACTTGGTGGGGTTGAACTCCAGGAGCCAGTTTCTGGACCAGGCCTGTAGCCTGTCCAGATAGATCCTTTAGTCCTGCCTGGTCCTCCTCCAGTTGAATTCTCCTCATTAACTTCACATCATCTGCAAACAGGGACACTTCTGAGTCTATTTCTTCTGTCATGTCATTCACATATACCAGAAACAGCACCAGGCCTAGAACTCGTGCGTGTGTGTGTTTGCGTGCGTGTGTGCTTCGCATTTTATGCTCTGTACAGTGATTGATGAAGACCCTCTAGCAGGCAGCTTTCACTGTTTCTGGGTGACTTTCTTGCCATCACCACTGCTCTGTTAACATTCCTCTTAGTGTTCCTCTGTACCTTAAGGATATCTGAAGAATGTTCCTGTGCAGCCAGTCCCAGACCAAGTTACCTGGTGGATCAAGGCCAGATTAACCAGGTTGTTACTGCTGGCTGCATGCAGTCCAACATGTGAACCACAGCCAAGCTGGTCAGGCACTGATTTGAGTAACTTGTTCAATTTTGTCTTGAAGACTGTCAGAGGCTTATTGTTAATTCCCAGCATGCATGGAGGGTGTTGAGCAGTATTCAGGGACCTCTGACATGCTCATGCTTTTTAGTGGGGGCACATATTTTGCACCATCTGCTCAGATTTGGAACCAGTCCCTCCAAGACTTTCCAGGTATATGTTTTTATATATTGTACCTTTCTTGCCTGTGTTCCAAGGAATACAGTTGAGAATTCAAGCATTCCCAGTAGTTCAGATGCTTGATTGTGTACATGACCAGTGAAAGTTCTCTATGTCTTCCAGCTCAGCAATCCTGCATGCCTTGAAAAGGTTGTCATTACTGTGTCATCTTTAAAATGTCTATCTACATCTATTAAAACTATTGATAGTGACACTGTCACCCCAGTTTTAGCAGGCTACTCTTTCCTGCTTCCCACATAAATGGTCTGCAGATAACAGCGAGACCATATTTAAATTCATCAGTGTTATGTGTAATTTATGTGGTCTCTGCAGTGGTGTACCAGGCCTATGAGGTGAGGTCAACAATGAATATGTAATTAAGGGCAACTCTGCCATCCTCAAGTGCAATATTCCCTCCTACATGGCCAGACTTCGTCAGTGTGCAGGCCTGGTTGGGTGATGATGGCATCATCGTCTATCCCTCTAGCACTTACGGTATTTACAACTATACATCAAATCATTGTGTAATTTGGGAAAATTATCTGTGAAGCTGTTGAGCAAAGAACACACTACCAAGTGACATTTCTTTACAGCCTTAATTAGTGTCTTGTCACTTTCAGGTCCTTCTTGTTGACAATAAATTGCATTTATTCATCAGATGCTGGTTTACATGATTTGTGTAAGTGGAATAATAAATGACTTGTATTGCAGAAGTATTGGAGAGTTAGAACCAGTAGGACCTAACCAAATCAGCATAGTTTGTCACATTTCACACCTCTTCCTCACATACTTTTAACCCTTTGAAGGTCCAGACCCCGGATCTGGACATCCCCCAGGGCCCGGGAATTTTAAAAAAATTTAATTTTTCTTATGAAATGATAAAGAATATTTTTTCCAAAAATAATAACAAAAATAAAAATTTAATGGTTTTGGATTCCCTTTTTCCGACCAAACCTAAATTACCCCTAATCCCCCCCCCTTTTCCCATTTTCCCCATCCTCCCTTTTCCCCTTCCTCCTCCCTCCCATTCCCCCCCCATTTTTTCCCTGTGAGCTCTCTACAGGCATTCTGGTTCTAGGTAGGGAAAGGGGTTTTGGTCCATCCCATTCCATTGAGGGTTTTTGGCGGTGGTGTAGTTTGCCGTGGAATCTGGATCGCCTGGG
>WNWK01018689.1:0-39374 GCA_009830355.1 Cherax destructor | reverse complement strand
CATGCATGTCTGACCTCTATTATGTTGTGATCTGAGTATATTGTTTTTGATATGATGACATTTCGTATCAGATCATCATTGTTGGTGAAGATGAGGTCCAGCGTATTCTCTAATCTTGTGGGCTCTACTATTTGCTGGTTTAAGGTGAACTTGGTGCAGAGATTTAAAAGTTCATGCATGTGTGAATTTTCATCTGAGCTGCCTCCTGGTGTTATCTCTGCTACCACATTGTTTGCAATGTTCCTCCATTTTAGGTGCCTGAGGTTGAAATCCCCCAGTAGCAAGATGTTGGGGGCAGGAGCTGGAAGATTTTCCAGACAGTGGTCAATTTTCAGAAGCTGTTCCTGGAATTGTTGGGACGTTGCATCCGGGGGCCTAATTTTTCACTAAATTGCTGGATGTTTGAGCTCCTGGCCCCGGTCCCTTGTATTTCTTTAATAGTGTTATGTTACAGTTTTATACACACACAACCCGCACATATAAAAGAGAGGAGCTTACGACGACGTTTCGGCCCGACTTGGACCATTTACAAAGTCACACTAACACACAGAGACAGAGGAAGGGTATTTATAGGCAGGCAGACAGGGAAGGGTACAAGAGAGTGGGGTAATGATGGAGTAGTGGAAGTAGTAGTAGTAGTAAAGGTAGTAGAAGAGACAGTCATATGGGAAGGAGCACTGCAATGAGGCTAGCGGCCCGCAAGGGTGGAGAGGGAAGAAAAGCGCATAAAATGAAGGAAAATACAAGGCAAAAGAAAAGAAAGGAAAACCCATAGGAGAAAAAAGGAGAAGGGGGAAGAGAAGAAAGGGAAGGAATCAGGTTAAGTCACGGGTATTCTGAAGTTTAGAGCATTTAACAATGTAATGAGAGAGGAAAGCATCAACAGAGACAAAGCCAGGGCTAAGATTCATACAGGGAAAGTTGTGTATAAGGGAGGATTCAACCAGGCGGCGACTATGAAAGTTGGACGTAGGGTAGACAGTTTTAGCAGAAGACCAATCAATAGGATGACTGTGATCTCTGACATGACAGAAAAGAGCATTATTAGTGTCGGCAAGCCTAACACTATTTTTGTGCTCCCTGAGTCTGTCAGAAAGAGATCGGCCAGTTTCTCCGAAGTACTGAAGAGGACAGGAGGAGCAAGAAATAGAGTAGACACCAGGAGAATCTGTGGAGGGAGGGGAAGTATGAACTAGATTAGTGCGAAGAGTGTTAGTCTGACGAAAGGTAAGTTTGATGTCTAAGACATCAAATAACACTAATAACACAACAAAAGGCAGCAGTTAGAATGATAACAAATTCTCCCTCCAGGCAACATACTCCACCAATATTCAAAAACCTAAACTTACTCACCATACAAGACATCCATACTTTTTACTGTGCCTATTACATACATAGAACACTCTATGCAGATATTAACCCACCACTCAAACTTCTCCTTACTAATTTTAACAGGACACATGACCATAACACTAGACACAGATCACTCCTCGATGTTCCCCGTGTCCACCTAACACTATGTAAAAACTCAATGCACATAAAAGGCACGAAAATTTGGAATTCATTACCTGTCATTGCCAAAGAAACCCTACCTGTACCCCAATTCAAAACGATGCTAAAAAAACACCTTCTCACCCAAAGATAATTGCTCCATATCAACCATTCCCAGCAAAGTAGAATAATCACTTAACGTAAAACCTGACTTTAAAGTCAATGTAATGTATGAATGAACGATTGAATGAATGAATGTAAAACCTGTTATGAATAATACTTACTTAGCTAATTATTCCCAACACTTATATTATAATGACCACGTAAACTAACTGCAATGTAATTAATTGTTTTAAATTGTTTTAAATTGTTATCTCACTCAATTAGTTGCATTGCTGCAATAAATTGCTACAATTAATTGATATGTTCAACTTATATTCAAACTTTAAAACTTGATAAGCAACTTTACTTATTTTATAAATTATCAACCGTAACTTTTTATTATTTTATTATTACTATTGCTTTAATTTGTTTAATCTGATTTAATTAATTTTATAATGAAGACAAAAGTACAAAACTATGTTCAAATTTCATAGCTTAAATACTCACCTTTACTCATTGTATACTATCTACAATAATTCTTACAATCTAGTTTTAAGTTAATTTTAAGTCTGCCCAAAATGCCCTGCATACTAGGGGCTTTTGGCATGTACACCTCATGTAATCTCAATAACCAAAAATTATTATTATTATTATTATTATTAAGGAACGGAGAGAGTTGCTGAGATTAGAGAGACCAGAGATGTAGGGAAGGCAGAGGACTGGAGAGTTTTCAGGAGTAGATGGTTTAGGAGAGAAGAAAGTCCGTTTAGCACGAGAGAAAGCAGTCTATGAAATGGGAAGGGTAGCCCAGGCGGGAAAATGAATTATGAAGAGTGGAAATTTCTGCTTCAAGAAACTGAGGATCACAGATGCGGAGAGCACGGAGAAAGAGGGAGATAAGAACACTCCTCTTGACAGAGGAGGCATGATAAGAGAAGTAATGAATATACATGCCACTGTGCATAGGCTTGCGGTACACGGAGAAGGCAAAACCTGTAACTGAGCGGTGGACATGAACATCAAGGAAAGGAAGCAAAGAATTAGATTCCCAATCAGCTTTAAACTTAATGGAAGGGGCAAGATTATTAAGAGCATCAAGAAAAGGTTGGAAGAGACTTAAGTCATGAGGCCAAAGAGCAAAGATGTCATCTACATAGCGGAGCCAGAGTGAAGGACGTACATCAATAGTGGGAAGAAGGACAGTCTCGAAGTATTCCATGTAAAGATTAGCAAGAACAGGAGATAGAGGAGAGCCCATAGCGACACCAAAGGTTTGAGAATAATATTTACCTTGAAAGGAAAAGGAGTTAGAGTCCACGCAAAGTCGGATAAGATCAAGAAAGACATCAGTAGGTATAGGGAGATGAAGTAACCCTTCATTGGCCTTCTCTCCGAGAAAATTAAGGACATCATCCAGAGGGACATTAGTGAAGAGGGACTCGACATCCAGACTAAGCATCTTACAAGTCGGGCCGAAACGTCGTCGTAAGCTCCTCTCTTTTATATGTGCGGGTTGTGTGTGTATTGTTCCAGTCACGGTATTGTGCCTTTTTTGTTATTTACAGTTCTAGTCCGCACTAAAGACTTTACTCAAATTTCGTTTTTTTTTCAAAAATGTTCACTCAAATTGTAATACTTCTATTATTTTTTAAAATGTTTTGTTATAACAAAACAAAAGTTGAGGTAAGAGGAGAGGTGTAGACACTGTTACCAGAAGCATTGCCAACATATGCATGTTTATGGGAAGTTGCTGCTAATTATTTAAATATAAGATGGAAGTAGTTTACAGCCAGACAAATCTATTTATTAAAGTAAGTCTCACGTAAAGCTATTAAAGTACTTCCAAATAATTTGTAATCACATTTTTTTTCTGGTGAGTTGGCAAAAGTAGCAGACATAAACATAGGAGGTGTTACAAGTGTCAAACATCTGTGTAAGCTGCACATATTTTGATGGTGACACGCGCACCTTAGGCACAGTACAGTGGTAAGTTCAGTTTTACCCATTACATTGAGAAATTCTACACTCTGTATATTGTTTAATTAATAACATGGGCAAGTCTCAGGGCAGACCATCAATATTCGTAAGGCAATGATTGCTCTCCCTCTAACCCGTGGAGGTTTAGTGTTCATTGGTGAGTTATAATATTGATTGCTGTATTCATGGAACAAAAATATTTTTTTTTACCACAGGTGGTCTTCATCCAGGTAGGTGATACACAAAATGAAACATTCACCATCATTATTTATTTGATAGCTGTCTTGCCAGAAAAGCGCAAACATCGCAATTCAAATGACCTAACGAATTGCAACATCCCCGCACTTCCTTCAGAGTGCAGACACTATACTTGCCACCTCCAGGCAAATCGATTTGCCAAAATCCCTTCATTGATATTGCCTTGCTCACACTCCAACAGTATATCAAATCCTTAAAACTGCTTGTCTCCACTCACTATGATCTAACATATTTGCACACACACTTGTTGCATGTTCAAATCCTTACTATTTAAAATATACTGTACATCATCTTTCTAGCCCTTCCAGTGATGACCTTCGCTCTCCATTCTTCCATCCCATATTTATACACCCTCTTGGTCATCCTATTCAGCATCATCCTCTCTAAATGCCCAAACACCCTCAACAATTCCTTCTTTACCCTCTGAATTATGTCTTTCATAACCTCGTACTCTCCTTACTAATTTCTACACTGAATTTTTTGAATAAGTCACACCACACATTGCTTTCTAATATGATATCTGCACTGCCTCCAATCTCTTCCTTGCTGTAACTTTACAGCCTATCCTCACACTTTTATAAAAGGGGTTGATACCACTATAGATTAGTTTACACAGATAACAGAACACTTCACTTACCTTCCCCCTTTTTTCCCCTTCTTCAACAAGATTATGATGAAGTAAACGAGTTTATTTAGCTACAGGTGCACCTAGGTGCAATTATCATACCTAGTAACATGTGTGTAAATTACCTAGGATAATCCAAAAAACTCAGAAAAAGTGACTTATTTCCATTTGAGTCCTTAATATTCATAACTTTATTTTACTTACAGTATTTATAATACTAGATAGGTTTAACTGATTCACAAATAACCCACATTGAAGAGGAAATTTTAGGTTACATTTTGGTCCATTCAGGACCATTATTAGGACACAGTTGGGACTTGACAATGGAACAGGAATGACCAAAATATATGAAGTCTTCTCTCCAGTGTTGTTTATTTGTAAATTTTTACAGCCATGGTATTTACTTATTTTTTCTACAGGTTTAACTGGTACAGTAATTCATTATTTACATCAGCACATTTAGAACAGTACAAGGATTACACATTTTTATAGGTCACTTTATACATGAATACAATGGATGGTTCTATCAAAAATGAGGTGAACCATAGACTTGACAAAGAAAAAAAGATGGGTGGTGCATTGAGTCATCTGTGGAGACACATAGAGGCTAAAAGGGAATGTACTAGAGTATGTATAGTGGTACTGTACTGATACTGTTGTTTGGGTGTGAAACATAGATTTTAAACATTGCATTGAGGAGTAAGTTGGAGGCAGTGAAGATGTCATGTTTGAGGGCAATGTGTGATGTGAATATTATGCAGAGAATTCAGTTAGGTCATGAGGAAGAGGTGTTGGGTTACCAAAAGTATTATTCAGAGGGCTGTAGAAGGGTTGCTGAGGCAGTTTGGACATTTAGAGAGAAAGGAGAAAAACAGGATGACCAGAAGGGCATAAATCTGGGGTGGAGAAAAGGAGGGGAGGGGTCATCCTAGGAAAGGCTAGAGGGATAGAGTAAAGGAGGTTTTGAGTTCTAGGAGTTTGGATGTCCAACAGGTTAGTGTGAGCATGTTTGATACTAGTGAGTGGATGCAAGTGGTTTTTATGATTTAATGTGCTGTTGAAGTCTGAGCAGGGTAATACAGTATTTATGAAGGGATTCAGGGAAATGGGTTAGTAAAACTTGAGTCCTGGAGCTGGAAAGTACAGTGTCCACACTGACGGAGGAGTGGGGCTGTTGTGTTTTGGAGGGTCATCTGAACCGTGATGTCAGCATGCTTCTACCAAGACAGTGATTGAATAAGAGAGGGTGAAAGTGTTTTGCACTTTGTCAGGTCACTCTACCTTAATGGGAGATGGCTGGTGTGTTAAAAAAAATTATTTGTGTTAATTACAGCATAATTCACTGAATATTACTGATAAAACAACTTTGGTAATAAGCGAGTTAGTACTGGGTAAGTACAGTACGTATATTATACATTCCTGTAACTTGTATTCAGCTGATTTGTTCTTTTAAATACTCTTGTAATTTATTTTCAAGTAGTATTTAATTTATTTTCTTTATTATATTCCTATATAAGACAAGTGTAAATTGTGTTTAAATAAACTCAGTATCATCACAAATATAAAGATGTCAGTCATTTTTAGTACTGTACATAAAATAATTTGATACATTTAAGTGAATTAACTTAGGATAAAATTAATAAAACTTGTAAAAATTTTAATAAATACAAAAAGTATAAAACTTATTAATATGCTAACACTTGTACATACACTGATCAGAAAATGATAAATCTGCAACCATATAAGCTTCCCTGCATTTGGCTGTTTCATCACAAGTCTTTGAGATTTCAAGGCTCTATGCTACATCTTGCTGGGTTCTAATTATTACTAAGTAGTCAACAGTGAAATAAGCCATGGCCTGTCTCACTTATCTGACATTCTACTTACTTATATATAGAAGATAGAATATTATGAGCATAGCACTTTGTCCTGTAGCTAGAAACATAGTAACAAGTAGTATATAACTTTGTGTGGACCTTGACATTGACTTACTTTTTTACCCAAGTCACTCTTGATAACAGTATCAATTCCTTAAAGAACAAATTGATTAATAGTAAAGCAACCTTCCACTTCCTGTGCTCAAAAAAAGTGTTTCCTTTTGATGATAAATATATTTCCCAGGAAAATGGGTGGTATGTACAGTGGACCCTTGCTATTCGAACGTTATCCGTTCCAGGAGCTTGTTCTTAATACGAAATGTTCGAAAGGCGATTTAATATTTCCCATAAGAAATACAATTAATCCATTCCAGAAACCCAAAAATATTAAAAAATAATATATTTTAATGAAATTAATTATATTTCTGCATACACAAAATAATTACATACTACTAAAAGTATTAGTAAATAAATGCATGTATTTTTACTTACCTTTATTGAAGATTGTTGATGGCATATGGAAGATAGGGAGGAGGAGTGAGGGAGGGAGGGAATAGTGTTTGGAAGGGGAATACCCCTCCAAAAGGACTTCAGGTATCAAAGCCCTATCTGGGGTTTCTTCTCTTTTTGGTCTTTTAATCCCACTAGGCCCAGCTTGAGAGTCACTGGACACTTTAACAAAATAACTGTCCACAGTCCTCTGTTTCTGGAGTCTCTTTAACATTTGCCTGAAGTAGGACATTGTTTAGTCACTGAACATGCTGCTGTTATGGCTTGTTTGAGCTTGCTCAGGGTGGTATTTTTCAACAAAACTTTGCAACCTATTCCACATTGTACACATCTCCTTAATCTCTGAAGAAGGCACCTTCTTCAGTCCCTCTTCCTCCTCCTCCTCCTCCTCCCGTGAATCAATAGCCTCAAATCTGGTCTTATGCTCTTCCATTTCTAGCTGTTGCAGCTCTTCAGTTGTTAGCTCTACCCTGTGGTCCTCCACCAACTCTTCCACATCCTCGCCACTCACCTCCAAACCCAGGGACTTGCTCAATGCGACAATACCTTCCACAACAGGCTCAGGGTCGTCAGGGTCAGGGTCAGCCTCAAACCCTTCAAAATCCCTCTGTTGGACACAACCTGGCCACAATGGTCTCCAAGCAGAGTTCAAACTCCTGGAAGTCACTCCCTCCCAAGCCTTACCTATAAGGCCTATGCAGTTTTAGATATTGAAGTGATTCTTCCAGAACTCTCTAAGGGTCAATTCAGTGTCCGAGGTCACTTCAAAGCACTTTTCAAACAATGCTTTTGTGTAGAGTATTTTGAAGTTACAGATGACCTGCTGGTCCATGGGCTGGAGGAGAGGAGTGGTGTTAGGAGGCAAGAACTTCAGTTTTATAAATCTGAAGTCTTCACACAGTAGGTCTTCCATGTTTTGAGGATGTGAAGGAGCATTGTCCAGTAACAGGAGGCACTTAGGGTCCAAACCCTTTTCCTGTAGGTATTTTTTCACACTGGGGCCAAACACTTCATGGATCCACTCCCTGAAAAGTTGCTTTGTGACCCATGCATTCTGACTAGATCTCCACAAGACACACGATCTACTCTTCACAACATTGTGTTTCTTGAGCACTCTGGGATTTTCTGAGTGATACACCAGTAAAGGCTTCAATTTAAAATCCCCAGTAGCATTACTACACAACATGAGAGTTAGCCTGTCTTTCATAGGCTTGTGTCCTGGCAGTGCCTTTTCCTCCTGAGTAATGTAGGTCTGTTGGGCATTTTCTTCCAAAACAGGCCTGTTTCGTCACAATTGAACACTTGTTCAAGTTTCAATTTTTCAGTCTTTATATAGTCCTGAAACTCGTTTATGAATTTTTCAGCTGCACGTTTGTCTGAACTGGCAACCTCACCATGCCTTACCACATAATGCATGCCACTACGCTTTTTAAATCTCTCAAACCAGCCTTTGCTGGCTTTAAATTCACTACCACTACAATCAACACTGGTTGCAGGCATTTTCTTTGCAAGATCGGCATGCAACTTCCTTGCCTTTTCACAAATAATTGACTCCGACACACTGTCACCCGCCAACTGTTTATCCTTGATCCACACCAGCAACAACTTCTCAATCTCTTCGATTATTTGTGGTCTATTTTTGGCTCGCACAGTAACACCTTTTGCAACATCAGCTTCCTTGATTTGTTCCTTCTTAAGCAGGATAGAAGCGATAGTTGACCTGTTTTTGCCATATATCCTGACAAGCTCAGACAATCGCACACCACTCTCGTATTTTTTTATTATTTCCTTCTTCGTGTCTATGGTGTTTCTCACTCTCTTCATCCCAGGGGTACCACTAGGAACTTTCTTGGGACCCATTGTAGCTTATTTCACAGTCGCACTTAACCCTTTGACTGTCGGAGGCCCATCTCTGAAACTGTCATTCTATGTCGGGAAATATTCGAAAAAAAAATTATTTTTTCTTATCAAAATGTTAAGATTATATTTCTGATTGTTTAAATCCCAAAAAAAAATTTTGCGATCAGTATTTACCCAGATATAGAGGCGTAAAGTTGGCAAAAAATGAGCCGCGTATGGCAACAGCGGCGAATGCTGCTCACCCGGTAAACTTTGGTTTACTTCCTTTCGTAGGTTTCTTGTTTTTTTCACTATTTTATTTTTTTACATAACTTATGTGGCCTGTGAGACCAAAGTAAGGTGCAATGTATATATATACACTCGTTGTATGCAACACAACAATCGCACAAACATTAGTATCATTATATTGTTTACAAAACTTGTTTACACCAACCAACAATAAAAAAAATTGTTTATTACTATTGTTCTATAATATATATACGTACACATATATAATGACTAGACACTTTCCATCAACTGCATTTAGCACTTCAAAGCTCCAAGCTATGTGTGTGTGTGTGTGGGGACATCTAAATTTGCTGAGTCAGGGTAAGGCAGCTGTCAAAATGACATATTATACCATTACTCACCACCCACACTGCCTGTCAACCTGTCAACACAAAAGGGGACCCATATCTTCTTCTCCACAACCTCCTTCCTTTCCTTCATACCTACCTTCCTAGCTTCCTTTTTTCCTTCATTCCTTCCTTTCTTTCTGCCTTCCTTTCTTTCTGCCTTCCTTTCTTACATATTTCCTTCCTTCCTTCCTCTCATCTCTTCCTTCCTCTCATCTCTTCCTTCCTCTCATCTCTTCCTTCCTCTCATCTCTTCCTTCCTCTCATCTCTTCCTTCCTCTCATCTCTTCCTTCCTCTCATCTCTTCCTTCCTTCCTTCCTTCCTTCCTTCCTTCTTCCTTTCCTCCTTCCTTACTTCTTTCCTTCCTTCCTCTCATCTCTTCTTTCCTTCCTTCCTCTCATCTCTTCTTTCCTTCCTTCCTCTCATCTCTTCTTTCCTTCATTCCTTCCTCACATCTCTTCCTTACTTACTTTCTTTCTTTCTTCCTTCCTTCCTTCTGGTATCCTGGGCATTGCTTTCGGTCACACTCATCAAAACCATGAAATTTATCTTCAGAGACACTTCCATCTGTGTTAGAACTATCATTGAGGAAGAGAAATGTCCCAGATGCGCCAAGGAGTCAAATAATTCTTACCGCTAGGCATGCTGAACAAGGACTACTAAAATGGTGTTCCCACAATGCACCAGTGGCTGCCCGATTTTTTTTTATACTGCGCACACTGACCACACAGACCCATTCTCTCACATGTAGGCCTACCAGCTTTCTCCTGCTTGATTTGAGGCCGCTAGAATTTAGGCGTATAAATACGTCCGAAACATTGGCTCGTAAGACGTATATATACGTCCGAAACTGTCAAAGGGTTAATGAACAAACTCCAAACAATTATAATTAAGTGTGAAATGTCTGGATGAGCGTGCAGGGTATTGTTCTCTCGAGTGTAAACAACACGGGACTGGCTCTCCACGCCTGCGTACTGAGGCACCCAAGCGCGCCTGGGCGAACAGGTCACGGACGCACTTGTTCGAATCGCAATATTTTGTTCGCATGTCGATATCGATTTTTTGTTCTAATGACGATATGTTCTATTGCCAAGCCGTTCGAATAGCGAGGGTCCACTGTAACTCAGCAGCCCATTCTCTCAGGTCAAGAATTAAGGATTCTTAGCAAATATGCATATTATATTATTATGTGAGCATTTTCAAGATTTTCCAGAATTCTCTTTTCAGGGACTTTTTTTTTCTGGGATAGAATAAGAAAAAAATCAAATTATCCATAATAGTGACTAGACTGTAAATATATATACTACTTGCTTTATTGTTTAGTATGTACTATATTAATAATACTGTATATGTACCAACTTTCCTCTCTTAACAGGATGCTATGGAACTGAACTGAATTACTTGTGACTTAGAGGATGCAAAATGAAATGTGGAGCTTGTGTGAGAGGCACTTTCTTCCCATTTATTCTGCTACTTCATCTTTTGTTACAAGTATTAATCTGTTGTGGTAAAGGAGTGGATGACTCAGTACTAAAGGAGCTTCAGCATCAATGTTCCTTAGCTGATCCACAGATCCATGAGAATACTGTTTTATATGGAGCCAAGGAAGCAGGTATGGGAATGAGGAGAGAAAATACTTTACAGATCCACTACAGTTCAAATAGGAGAGAGGAAGTGTAGTAAATAATATCAGCCGATTTGTTATAAAAAAAGCTGAGAAAGAGCATGATTTTTAAGACTTTAGAATACAGTGGTACCTCTACTTACGAGCTTAATTCGTTCCAGACAGCTATTCAAGTGCTGATACCGAAGGGATTTATTCCCATAAGAAATAATGAAAATTAGATTAATCCATTTCAGACCCCCAAAAATACACTTACAAAAGCACCTACAAAAATACACTTACATAACTGTTCGAGTTGGGAGCTGCTCGTAAGTAGAGGTACCACTGTATAGGGGAAATGAAACACAAATAACCTACACATAGGAGAATGAAACTTACAACAACGTTTCACTCCGACTTGGAAAAAAATGTCATTTATTAAAATGGGTGCTCAGTGCTAAGACAACTAGTATACAGTCATCCCTCGGTTTTCGGTTTTAATCCGTTCCAGATGGATCGGCTAAAACCAAAATCGGCGAAAACCAAAACTATTTTCCCCATAAGAAATAATGGAAATTCAATTAATCCGTTTCAGAAACCCAGAAGTTTGGAAACAAATTTTTTGGGGGGCCTTAAAGATAGATTTACATGCACAAATGAATGAACTGAATGTGGCACTTACCTTTATTGAAGACTGATGTTGCTGGATGGGAGAGAGGGAAGATGGGAGAGGGAAGAGACCCTAATTTTGGAAGGGAATCCCCTCCATAAGGACTCTAGGTACCAAGTCCTTATCCGGGGTCACTTCCCTGCATGCCTGCTACACTCCCTCCCTGCCTGCTACACTCCCTCCCTGCCTGCTACACTCCCTCCCTGCCTGCTACACTCCCTGCATACATGCTACACTCCCTACATACATGCTACACTCCCTGCATACCTGCTACACTCCCTGCATACCTGTTACACTCCCTGCATACATGCTACACTCCCTGCATACCTGTTACACTCCCTGCATACATGCTACACTCCCTGCATACCTGTTACACTCCCTGCATACATGCTACACTCCCTGCATACCTGTTACACTCCCTGCATACATGCTACACTCCCTGCATACCTGTTACACTCCCTGCATACATGCTACACTCCCTGCATACCTGTTACACTCCCTGCATACATGCTACACTCCCTGCATACCTGTTACACTCCCTGCATACATGCTACACTCCCTGCATACATGCTACACTCCCTGCATACCTGCTACACTCCCTGCATGCCTGCTACACTCTTAAACTCCAATGTGTTTCTCACTTTCACTATCATATTTTTCTAATATTTCTTCATTTCTACAGTGTTCCTCACTTTCTTTACCAAAGAAGTGGCACTAGGAGCTTTCTTTGGGCCCATGGTAGCTTATTTAGTAGTCACACACAATAATCAAGGCCCAAAAACAATGAATTGTTAATAAATGTTTTGTATAAACTCCTGGGGTGATGTTCACTCAAGCGTAAACAATGCTAGACTGCGTGACAATGTGCGTGGGTGGCGGGCCTACGGCCTTTGTATGTGCACGGCACTGGTGGACAGGTCCCATACGGTCGGCGAAAACTAAAACAATCGGCGAAAACTAAGACAAATTTTCCCTGAAAAAAGTCGGCGAAAACCAAAATCGGCGAAAACTGGGACAAGCGAAAACCAAGGGATGACTGTAATGGTGTTCTACTATATACAGTAGATTGTCATTGACCATCTGTGCAATCATTATTTACTATCCAGTAGCAGTGCTTGAATTGTTTACTATAGATATTTTTGTGCAAAGTCATAGCCAAATGAGAACTTTGTTGTAATCTGATTGCATTTAAAGAGAGTGGAATAAGCATGAAAATTTCAAGATACTTCATTAAGTGTACACATGGTAAGAGGCATAGGTAGAAAAAATAATGAAAGTAAAAAGGAAAATTCTATGAGAAATAAAATGTCAGTGTGGAATTTAAAACTATAATAAGGTCATATTGAAGAATTATTAGTTTATTTCTTTGATTATATAATGAATATTTAATATTTTTATTGATGAGCATTGCTAACTGACATTGACACTATAATTTGGTTTTATTCCAGGAAGATATGATGTGATAACTAATGCGACAAACCTAACTGCGTGTGTCCATGCCTGCTGTAGTAATAAAAAGTGTCATGTGGCACTCCTGCATAATCAGCATTGTGTCACTGTGGAATGCAGGAATGCTACAATGTGTCAGCTTACTGCAGGTGATGGATCATCGCTTGTAGTGGTAAGGAAAGTGGACGCAAGGAAATTGGAAGATGCACAGCTGAGGTATGTTGGTGCATTTTGCCATTAGGCATTCTCTTTCTGATATATAATTATGGTAGGTGTTTTCATCAGGGGGGGATGTCTTTCAGTTTTCCAATTTACTTGTGTACTCTGTAGGACATAACTTAGGGTGTTCGTATGTTCATTTGATTTTTTCACGGTCACAAAAGGATGTTTTCTATTAAAATCGAACAGTATAGCCCCTTGGGTGATTAATTGTGGAAATAAGTTTGGGTTTTGTGGGAAGAAAAAGGTGTTTTCTTTGTACACTGGAGCAATAATGAATATTTTGCTACTCAGTTTTTCTAATTTAAGGTAAACTTTGGATAGGCACAATTAATATCAATTAATATTGCAGGTAAAAAGATAAAGAATCAAATACAAAGTGGTAGTTGTCACAGTTGCTTTTTGCTGATGACACTGTGCTTTTGGGAGATTCTGAAGAGAAGTTGCAGAGGTTGGTGGATGAATTTGGTAGGGTGTGTAAAAGAAGAAAATTGAAAGTGAATATAGGAAAGAGTAAGGTGATGAGGATAACAAAAAGATTAGGTGACAAAAGATTGGATATCAGATTGGAGGGAGAGAGTATGGAGGAGGTGAATGTATTCAGATATTTGGGAGTGGACATGTCAGCAGATGGGTCTATGAAGGATGAGGTGAATCATAGAATTGATGAGGGGAAAAGGGTGAGTGGAGCACTTCGGAGTCTGTGGAGACAAAGAACTTTGTCCATGGAAGTAAAGAGGGGAATGTATGAGAGTATAGTTATATCAACACTCTTATATGGGTGTGAAGCATGGGTGATGAATGTTGCAACAAGGAGAAGGCTGGACTCAGTGGAGATGTCATGTCTGAGGTCAATGTGTGGTGTGAATATAATGCAGAGAATTCGGAGTTTGGAAATTAGGAGGAGGTGCGGGATTACCAAAACTATTATCCAGAGAGCTGAGGAGGGGTTGTTGAGGTGGTTCGGACATGTAGAGAGAATGGAACAAGACAGAATAACTTCGAGAGTGTATAAATCTGTAGTGGAGGGAAGGCTGGGTAGGGGTCGGCCTAGGAAAGGTTGGAGGGAGGTGGTAAAGGAAGTTTTGTGTGCGAGGGGCTTGGACTTCCAGCAAGCATGTGTGAGCGTATTTGATAGGAGTAAATGGAGACAAATGGTTTTTAATACTTGACGTGCTGTTGGAGTGTGAGCAAAGTAACATTTATGAAGGGATTCAGGGAAACCGGCATGCCGGACTTGAGTCCTGGAGATGGGAAGTACAGTGTCTGCACTCTGAAGGAGGGGTGTTAGTGTTGCAGTTTTATAACTGTAGTGTAAAGCACCCTTCTGGCAAGACAGTGATGGAGTGAATGATGATGAAAGTTTTTCTTTTTCGGGCCACCCTGCCTTGGTGGGAATCGGCCGATGTGTTAATAAAAAATAAATAACTTTTTTTTATTGGAACTAACTTACAAGATTTTAGGTTCCTCTATTACTTTTTCAAAGACCACACCATAAATGGAGTTCATTTACTAAGCAAGTCTTTGGTATTCACCATAGAGCTCCATGTCATCCTTGCCAGTCTTGTCATGAGTGTTGGCATTATTGGATCCCAGTTCATTATCCTGTCAAACTTCCAGAGTGCACTGTTTACCCTAGCATATTCAGCTCCAGTTCACTTTGTGGTTCAGACACTAGGACTATCTCACATGGAACTCTGTTGGTGCCCAGGCTATGTTTGGGTAATGAACAAGTGGTTGCTGAGGCAAAGGTTGCCATATTGAATGCACACAATAACAGTCTTCAGCTTTTTCATGAGCTTTAATTCCACATCATTTGTATGGTATGCACTTTGGAAGTGGCAGGCCTAATAGGTCACACAGAAAAGCAGCAATTTTTACAGGGTTCAGCAGGAAATCAGTGTTTGGCTCTCTTCTTTCTAAAAGAATTTTCACTATGATGTAATTATCATTAAATTGAGGATAGAGCACACACACCTCATCCAAGGAATTATACAGTGCAGATCCTCCTGCTCCTCTCATTGTGACTCACAGTGTGTTGCTGACTTGTACATATTTATTTTGGGATTTTATTACCCTGGCCTCTTATGTGTTAAACATTTTTAATCATATTTTGAGTTACTGTGAGAACACTTATTGTTTTACCACGTACCTTTTAATGTGCTTGCTTTTTCTTATAATAGGTACATTTTAGCTTGCGAGTGTTTGGTTTGATTGTATGTATGTATGTATTGTGTCCATTTATTGACAAAGGCACTGAATAACCTATTGGCTCCAGCACTGTGTAAATTTTAAAATCAATTTCCTTTTTCTTAAATGAGTTTAGAAAATTTTTCAATTTGTGAAGTGAATATTTTGAAAACTTTTCAAAACAAAATCTGCTTATTTGATTATAGATTTTTTATCACTATCAAAATCAGTTTAAAAATTTGATTTAAAATTGCTGTGAATTCATCCTATTGTTCATGCACTAAATAACTTTGTCGTCAGTTAACCTATTTTTTCTTTATTACAGTAACAATAAGACACAAATGGACCATGCAAAACCTCTCACAAAGAGTGGTTTTGACAAAGATGTGAAGTCTTCATTACAGCTTGTGAACAACACTACAGTAACAGATGATGAGAGGTGTGAATTTGGATTACATCTGTGTAAAGAAAATGAAGAATGTGTGCCATTTGGAAAAAGAAGAAGGGATGGATTATGTCAGTGTGTCTCTGGTTTTTATCGAAAAACAACTGAAGGAGACTGTGTGAAAGGAGAACCTACATCGACATTGGCACCTAAAGAAGCTGAATCCACCACTTATCCTGGGAATGATGACAAAACTACAAGTGTTGATAGCTCATATACTCCAGATTCTCTTTCTTCTTTACCTGCAGCTCCAACCAGTGAAGTACTTCAGAAGGGGTCTGCATCAACCCCTTCTTCAGGCATGTCATCTCAGCAACCAGAAGAAAAACTTGTTGTTAGCATTAATAACAAAACTTTGTACCTTCCAGCTGGCAGTACTTTTTATGAGGACAGAGTTACACTTTCAGCATATGCTATAGGAGGTATGTAATTCTTGAAAACTACTGTAGTGTGAAGTATATACTGTTTGAGTGTATCTGTGACCATTACTTAATTGATCAAAAATCAAAATCAAAATGTTTATTTCCTTGTAAAGCTTACTATGTGTGGTTTACATGTTATAAAATATTAATTACAAAGAAGGCCACTAGCATGCCTAGGCATTTTGGGCAGACTAATACTAATTCTTACTGTATATTGATATAGGTTATGGAGCTGTACATTTGAACATACATTATTAGGTAAATACAGTGGTACCTCGGGTTACGAGTTTAATCCGTTCTGTGACCTTGCTCGTATCCCGATTTGCTCGTATTTTGAGTCAATTTTCCTCATTTAAATTAACTGAAATGCAATTAATCCATTCCGGCTCCCAGGAGGCACGACAAGATACTTCAATATTTTGCAAATATCAACTCTACGGCTTATTTATCTATCACAATTTATCTAATATGACATAAGCAATATAGATAACATAGAAACCTGATATATACTCTAGAATGAATAAAATATGCCATTACGTATGTGGCTACGTAGTGGTGTCAGCGACGTCAGCGGCAGACGAGAGTTTGTCTGGAGACAGGACAAAATACTCCTTGAATATTTCACTATCAACTCTACGGCTTATTTATCTATCAAAATTCATCTAATATGACATAATAAACAATATAAATAACAGAAACCTGATACAGTGGTACCTCGAGTTACGATATTTTTTCGTTCTAGAATGCTGTTCAAGTGCCATTACCAAACTAATTTATATCCATAAGGAATAATGTAAAATTGATTAGTCCTTTTACACCCCCAAAAATATACTTACAAAAGCATTTAAAAAAATAAACTTACATAAAAGGGCGATTTTGGGGACCATCGTAACTCGAGGTACCACTGTATATACGTACTCTAGAATGAATAAAATGTTATTGCGTGTGTGGCTAGTGGTGGCGGAGGCGGCGAGTTTAAGAGACAGGACAAAATATGTACTCATTCAATATTTCGCTAATATCATATATACGGCTTATCTATCTATCACAATTCATCTAATATGACATAATAAACTATATAAATAACATAGAAACCTGATATATACTCTAGAAAGAATAAAATGTCATTCTGTGACAAGTGGAGGCGGCCATAACCGCTCCCGCATTGTTGTGGTATTCACTGCCATCTAGTGACGGCCTTTCGAAGCAGTCTATTATTATAATTATTATTATGTAGTACATTATTATTATACATGTACAGTGGTACCTCTACTTACGAGCAAAATTTGTTCCAGTCGGCTATTCAAATGCCGATACCAAAGGAATTTTTTCCCATAAGAAATAATGAAAATTAGGTTAATCCATTCCAGACCCCCAAAAATACACTTAACAAAAGCACCTACAAAAATACACTTACTTAATTGTTCGAGTTTTGAGCTGCTCGTAAGTAGAGGTACCACTGTATTATTATTATATGTACGTATTATATTTTTATTATACAGTGGTACCCCGACTTACGATATTAATCCGTCAGAGAGGGCATATTTTAAGGCGAAACAATCGTTACACGAATCAATTTTCCCCATAAGAAATAATGGAAATAAATTTAATCCGTCCAAGACTTCCAAAAGTAGTTAAATAAAATATTTTTTAGAACTTTTTGACATTAAATAATGCACAATTTAATGAATAATACCTAAATACACATGTAAATATTGTACAATAACATGTCACTTACATTTATTGAAGAGTTGTTGATGTGTGGAGGACTGGAGGAGGGGAGAAGGTGGAGTAGTATGCTAGTGTTTGGAAGGGGAATCCCCTTCCATTAACACTGCAGATACCAAGTTCTTTCTGGGGTTACTGGCCTTTTCTTTGAATGCTACACTCCCTGCATGAATGCTACACTCCCTGCATGAATGCTACACTCCCTGCATGAATGCTACACTCCCTGCATGAATGCTACACTCCCTGCATGAATGCTACACTCCCTGCATGAATGCTACACTCCCTGCATGAATGCTACACTCCCTGCATGAATGCTACACTCCCTGCATGAATGCTACACTCCCTGCATGAATGCTACACTCCCTGCATGAATGCTACATTCCCTGCATGAATGCTACACTCCTGCATGAATGCTACACTCCCTGCATGAATGCTACACTCTCTGAATGCCACTGCATGAATGCTACACTCCCTGCATGAATGCTACACTCCCTACATGAATGCTACACTCCCTGCATGAATGCTACACTCCCTGCATGAATGCTACACTCCCTGCATGAATGCTACACTCCCTGCATGAATGCTACACTCCCTGCATGAATGCTACACTCCCTGCATGAATGCTACACTCCCTGCATGAATGCTACATTCCCTGCATGAATGCTACACTCCCTGCATGAATGCTACACTCCCTGCATGAATGCTACACTCCCTGCATCCTTGCTACACTCCCTGCATCCTTGCTACACTCCCTGCATCCTTGCTACACTCCCTGCATCCCTGCTACACTCCCTGCATGCCTGCTACACTCCCTGCATGCCTGCTACACTCCTTGCATGCCTGCTATACTCCCTGCATCCCTGCTACACTCTCTGCATCTTTGCTACACTCCCTGCATGCCTGCTACACTCCCTGCATGCCTGCTACACTCCCTGCATAAATGCTACACTCCCTGCATGAATGCTTCACTCCCTGCACATTCTTTACCACAGGCTTGGCACTAGGAGCTTTCTTGGGGCCCATGGTGGCTTATTTAGCAGTTGCAAGCACTAAAAACAGTGGAATAATGACAATATACTGGTATGAATGCGTGGGTGTGGGTGGGTGGTCGCTCTCACTTGTAAACAATAGCACACTGACGCTCCCTGGAGTGCGCTCAGCTGGGCGCCAGCGGACACGTCCGTAGAATGTCGTTACACGAAGCAAACATCATAAGTCACAGTCAAATTTTTTACGTTATAAATATCGGTTATCGAAAATAACGTAAAATGATAACATCGTAAGTCGGGGTACCACTGTATGTATTATTATTATTATTTATTATTATTATTACATATTATTATTATTATTATTATTTTTGGTGTACGTTAAGAAGCATCTTTCCATCATACATTTCCCAAGTTTCAATAAGATAGCCCAACAAACTGAGAAAAAAATATTTACCAAAAATAATTTATTATAATAATAATATAATAATAATAATAATTATTATTATTATTAATTTAGGGAACTGGAGCACAGATCGGCAAAGCCGACTGCTTGTATCTTGAAAAACTCGCACATTGGGGCACTCGTAAGTAGAGGTTCCACTGTACATAATTAGATACATACCTAATTAGGTACATACATAATTAGATTTACAATATTGAGGTAGTAAAAATCATATACAGTGGTCCCTCGACTAACGAAATTAATCCGTTCCAGGAGCTAGCTCTTAAGACGAATTACTCGTAATTCGAAACCTTATTTCCCATAAGAAATAATGTAAATACAATTAATCCGTTCCACCCAAAAATATTCACAAAAAATATAATATAAATAACATTTACTTAGCTTTATTGAAAAGAGTTGCAGGCATCTGGAAGATAGGGAGGAGGAGTGAGGGAGTGCTTAGTGTTTGGAAGGGGAATCCCCACTCCCAGCATGCCTGCTACACTCCCAGCATGCCTGCTACACTCCCAGCATGCCTGCTACACTCCCAGCATGCCTGCTACACTCCCTGCATGAATGCTACACTCCCTGCATGAATGCTACACTCCCTGCATGCCTGCTACACTCCCTGCATGCCTGCTACACTCCCTGCATGCCTACTACACTCCCTGCATGCCTGCTACACTCCCTACATGCCTGCTACACTCCCTGCATGAATGCTACACTCCCTGCATGAATGCTACACTCCCTGCATGAATGCTACCACTGGGGTGCCACTAGGAAGCTTCTTTGGACCCATGGTGACTTATTTCACAGTGACCTAAATGCTAAAGTGGGAGAAACATGCAGAGAGGGTGTAGTAGGTAAGTTTGGGGTGCCAGGTGTAAATGATAATGGGAGCCCTTTGATTGAACTTTGTATAGAAAGGGGTTTAGTTATAGGTAATACATATTTTAAGAAAAAGAGGATAAATAAGTATACAAGATATGATGTAGGGCGTAATGACAGTAGTTTGTTGGACTATGTATTGGTAGATAAAAGACTGTTGAGTAGACTTCAGGATGTACATGTTTATAGAGGGGCTACAGATATATCAGATCACTTTTTAGTTATAGCTACAGTGGGAGTAAAAGGTAGATGGGATACAAGGAAAATAGAATCAGTAAGTAAAAGAGAGGTGAAGGTTTATAAACTAAAAGAGGAGGCAGTTAGGGTAAGATATAAACAACTATTGGAGGATAGATGGGCTAGTGAGAGGGTAGGCAATGGGGTCGAAAATGTATGGGTAGATTTAAAAATGTAGTGTTAGTGTTCAGCAGAAGTTTGTGGTTACAGGCGAGTGGGTGCGGGAGGGAAGAGGAGCGATTGGTGGAATGATGATGTAAAGAGAGTAGTAAGGGAGAAAAAGTTAGCATATGAGAGGTTTTACAAAGTAGAAGTGATGCAAGGAGGGAAGAGTATATGGAGAGAAAAAGAGGTTAAAAGAGTGGTGAAGCAATGTAAAAAAAGAGCAGATGAGAGAGTGGGTGAGATGTTATCAGCAAATTTTGTTGAAAATAAGAAAAGTTTTGGAATGAGATTAATAAGTTGAGGAAGCCTAGAGAACAAATGGATTTGACAGTTAAAAATAGGAGAGGAGAGTTATTAAATGGAGAGTTAGAGGTATCGGGAAGATGGAGAGAATATTTTGAGGATTTGTTAAATGTTGATGAAGACAGGGAAGCTGTGATTTCGTGTGTAGGGCAAGGAGGAATAACATCTTGTAGGAGTGTGGAAGAGCCAGTTGTGGGTGTAGGGGAAGTTCATGAGGCAGTGGGTAGAATGAAAGGGGGTAAGGCAGCTGGGATTGATGGGATAAAGATAGAAATGTTAAAAGCAGGTGGGGATATAATTTTGGAGTGGTTGGTGCTATTATTTAATAAATGTATGGAAGAGGGTAAGGTACCTAGGATTGGCAGAGAGCGTGTATTGTTCCTTTGTATAAAGGCAAAGGGGACAAAAGAGAGTGCAAAAATTATAGGGGAATAAGTCTGTTGAGTGTACCTGGTAAAGTGTATGGTAGAGTTATTATTGAAAGAATTAAGAGTAAAACAGAAAGCAGGATAGCAGATGAACAAGGGGCTTTAGGAAAGGTAGGGGTGTGTAGACCAAGTGTTTACAGTGAAACATATAGGTGAACAGTATTTGGATAAGGGTAAAGATGTTTTTGTGGCATTTATGGATTTGGAAAAGGCGTATGATAGGGTAGATAGGGGGCAATGTGGCAGATGTTGCAGGTGTATGGAATAGGAGGAAGGTTACTGAAAGCAGTGAAGAGGTTTTATGAGGATAGTGAGGCTCAGGTTAGAGTGTGTAGGAGGGAAGGGGACTATTTCCCAGTAAAAGTGGGCCTTAGACAAGGATGTGTGATGTCACCGTGGTTGTTCAATATATTTATAGATGGGGTTGTAAGAGAAGTGAATGCGAGGGTCTTGGCAAGAGGTGTTGGGCTAAAAGATAAAGAAGCAAATACAAATGGGAGTTGTCACAGTTGCTTTTTGCTGATGACACTGTGCTTTTGGGAGATTCTGAAGAGAAGCTGCAGAGGTTGGTGGATGAATTTGGTAGGGTGTGTAAAAGAAGAAAATTGAAAGTGAATATAGGAAAGAGTAAGGTGATGAGGATAACAAAAAGAATAGGTGACGAAAGATTGGATATCAGATTGGAGGGAGAGAGTATGGAGGAGGTGAATGTATTCAGATATTTGGGAGTGGACATGTCGGCGGATGGGTCTATGAAGGATGAGGTGAATCATAGAATTGATGAGGGAAAAGGGTGAGTGGAGCACTTCGAGTCTGTGGAGACAAAGAACCTTGTCCATGGAAGTAAAGAGGGAATGTATGAGAGTATAGTTATACCAACGCTCTTATATGGGTGTGAAGCATGGGTGATGAATGTTGCAACGAGGAGAAGGCTGGAGGCAGTGGAGATGTCATGTCTGAGGTCAATGTGTGGTGTGAATATAATGCAGAGAATTCGGAGTTTGGAAATTAGGAGGAGGTGCGGATCACCAAAACGATTGTCCAGAGAGCTGAGGAGGGGTTGTTGAGGTGGTTTGGACATGTAGAGAGAATGGAACGAGACAGAGTGACTTCGAGAGTGTATAAATCTGTAGTGGAGGGAAGGCGGGGTAGGGGTCGGCCTAGGAAAGGTTGGAGGGAGGGGGTAAAGGAAGTTTTGTGTGCGAGGGGCTTGGACTTCCAGCAAGCATGTGTGAGCGTATTTGATAGGAGTGAATGGAGGCATATGGTTTTTAATACTTGACGTGCTGTTGGAGTGTGAGCAAAGTAACATTTATGAAGGGATTCAGGGAAACCGGCAGGCCGGACTTGAGTTCTGGAGATGGGAAGTACAGTGCCGGCACTCTGAAGGAGGGGTGTTAATGTTGCAGTTTTATAACTGTAGTGTAAAGCACCCTTCTGGCAAGACAGTGATGGAGTGAATGATGATGAAAGTTTTTCTTTTTCGGGCCACCCTGCCTTGGTGGGAATCGGCCGATGTGTTAAAAAAAAAAAAAAAAAAAAAATCACTAAACCACCAAAAAATACAACAAAAGTATTGTGAATGTTTGAAAGAGCACGCTGGGTAATGTTCTCTCAATGGTAAACAATGCTAGACTGGCATCCTGCGCAGGCACAGGGCAGGCGGACACGTCTGGTACGGCTCGCTACACGAGGGAATGCTCGCTACATGAGGGAAATATTTAGCGAAAAAAGCGCTCGTTACACGATTTGCTCGTTATATGGAATACTCGTTAGGTGAGGGACCACTGTAATAATATTACAAATGGTAAATTTAATAATGGTATTGGATTTGTCTGTTTCTATTAAAGCTCATATATTGGAAGCATATCTTAGGTAGACTTAGGACTAACTTTAGATTTAATAGGCAATAGCTATATTAGGAATTTTATTTTTACAGTCATTTGGGTGGTTGTAAGTGTAAATTAGGGGAAATTACAGATAGCGAGAGTAGGACTAGTAGTATATTGTTTTGGATGTGTTCATGATACAAAAAAGAAATTTAGGTGATTTTCATTTGGATAGCTAATGATGGGGTGTGTTTATAATAATAATAATAATATCTTTATTTACTACAAGTACATGTACATGGAAATAGGTAGTAGGTTGGTAGACAGCAACCGCCCAGGGAGGTACTACCGTCCTGCCAAGTGAGTGTAAAACGAAAGCCTGTATTTGTTTTACATGATGGTAGGATTGCTGGTGTCTTTTTTCTGTCTCATAAACATGCAAGATTTCAGGTATGTCTTGTTACTTCTACTTACACTTAGGTCACACTACACATTCATGTACAAGCATATGTATATACACACACCCCTCTGGGTTTTCTTCTATTTTCTTACTAGTTCTGGTTCTTATTTCCTCTTATCTCCATGGGGAAGTGGAACAGAATTCTTCCTCCGTAAGCCATGCGTGTCGTAAGAGGCGACTAACATGCTGGGAGCAAGGGGCTAGTAACCCCTTCTCCTGTATGTATTACTAAATGTAAAATGGGAAACTTTCGTTTTTCATTTTGGGCCACCCCACTTCGGTGGGAAACGGCCGACGTGTTGAAAGAAGAAGAAGAGAGTAGGACTAGTAGTATATTGTTTTGGATGTGTTCATGATACAAAAAAGAAATTTAGGTGATTTTCATTTGGATAGCTAATGATGGGGTGTGTTTATAATAATAATAATAATATCTTTATTTACTACAAGTACATGGAAATAGGTAGTAGGTTGGTAGACAGCAACCACCCAGGGAAGTACTACAGTCCTGCCAAGTGAGTGTTAAACGAAAGCCTGTATTTGTTTTACATGATGGTAGGATTGCTGGTGTCTTTTTTTAGTCTCATGAACATGCAAGATTTCAGGTACGCCTTGCTACTTCTACTTACACTTAGGTCACACTAAACATACATGTACATGTTTATGTATACACACTCATCTGAGTTTTCTTTGATTTTATCTTAATTTTATCTTAATTTTATCTTAATAGTTCTTGTTCTTGCTTTTCCTTTCATTTCCATTGGGAAGTGGAATAAGAATCTTTCCTCCGTAAGCCATGCATGTTGTAAAAGTCAACTAAAATGCCGGGAACAATGGGCTAGTAACCCCTTTTCCTGTATAAATATACTAAAAAGAAAAAGAAGAAAACCGTCAAAGTGGCATGTTTGAATGTGCGTGGATGTTGTGCGAATGATAAGAAAGAGATCATTGTAGATGTTATAAATGAAAACAAGCTGGATGTCCTGGCTTTAAGTGAGACAAAGATGAAGGGAGTAGGAGAGTTTCAGTTGGGGAAATAAATGGGATTAGGTCAGGGGTTTCAAATAGAATTAGAGCTAAAGGAGGAGTGGCAATAATATTGAATAATCAATTATGGCAGGTAAAAAGGGAATATAAATGTATAAATTCAAGAATTATGTGGAGTAAAATAAAGGTTGGATGTGAAAAGTGGGTTATAGTAAGTGTTTATGCACCTGGAGAAGAGAGAAGTGTAGAGGAGAGAGAGAGATTTTGGGAAATGTTGAGTGAGTGCATGGGGAGTTTTGAACCAAGTGAGAAAGTACTTGTGGTTGGGGATCTTAATGCTAAAGTGGGTAAAAATGTTGTGGAGGGAGTAGTAGATAAATTTGGAGTGCCAGGGGTAAATGTAAATGGGGAACCGTTAATTAAGCTATGTGTAGAAAGAGGTTTGGTAATAAGTAATACATATTTTATGAAAAAGAGGATAAATAAGTATACAGGGTATGATATAGCACGTAATGAAAGTAGTTTGTTAGATTATGTATTGGTGGATAAAAGGTTGATGGGTAGGCTTTAGGATGTACATGTTTATAGAGGGGCAACGGATATATTGGATCATTATTTAGTTGTAGCTACAGTTAGAGTAAAAGGTAGATGGAACAAAAAGAAAATGGCAACAGCAAGTAAGAGAGAGGTAAAAGTGTATAAACTAAGGGAGGAGGAAGTTAGGGTGAGATATAAGCAACTATTGGCAGAAAGGTGGGCTAGTGCAAGTATGAGTAGTGGGGGTGTTGAAGAGAGTTGGGATAATTTTAAAAATGCAGTATTAGAATGTGGGGCAGAAGTTTGTGGCTATAGGAGGGTGGGTGCAGGAGGAAAGAGGAGTGGTGGAATGAAGAAGTAAAGGGTGTGATAAAAGAGAAAAAGGCAGCTTATGAGAGGTTTTTACAAAACAGAAGTGTTAATAGAAGAGCAGAGTATATGGAGAGTAAAAGAAAGGTGAAAAGAGTGGTGAGAGAGTGCAAAAGAAGAGCAGATGAAAGAGTGGGAGAGGCTCTCTCAAGAAATTTTGCTGCAAACAAGAAAAAAATTTTGTGAGTGAGATAAACAAGTTAAGAAAGCCTAGGGAACGAATGGATTTGTCACTTAAAAACAGAGTAGGGGAGTTAGTAGATGGGGAGCAGGAGGTATTAGGTAGATGGCGGGAATATTTTGAGGAAATTTTAAACGGTCCAAACGTATATATACGTTAGTACTGCTACTGCCCCAAACGTATATTTACGTTTTATTTTTCCTGCCTCCAAATTTGGCATGATTAGCCTGAGATGCCTGGTCAGCATAGAATGAGTCTTAACCCTTTCGGGGTTTTGGTCGTACTAGTACGTCTTACGCACTGGGGTTATTGACGTACTAGTACTCCTAAATTCTAGCGCCCTCAAATCAAGCAGAAACAGGCTGTTAGGCCTAGATGTGATAGAATGGGTCTGTGCGGTCAGTGTGCGCGGTATAAAAAAATTCCTGCACCACACAGTGCATAATGAGGAAAAAAAAACTCTGACCGTGTTTTTGGTTTAAAACAGCGACTTTGCAGTCTATTTTCGTATGGTATTTATTGTTGTATTCTCGTTTTCTTGTTCTTATTTGATAGAATGGAATATATATTACAGAAATAGAGATGATTTTGATTGGTTTGACAATAACAAGTACCTTGAAATTGAGCTCAAAGTAGCGAAAATGTTCGATTTTTGACGATGTTCAAGAGTAAACAAATCACACCATGCGTCCAATACACATCAACTGGCGAGTCTAATATTCATGCACAAGTGCTCTGATATTATTTATACCATTTTTACAATGATGCAGTTGTATACATAACAATAAATCTTCTATTTTTGTGAGAATAAAAATTCAAAATGGAAAGCAAAAGTAATGTAAGAGGGGCCTGGAGACGTAACTAATGAACAGAGAAGATGTTATTTTAGTGCCAGGAATGTCTGTCTTGTTTATTATGGGTCCTATTTTGAAATTGGCATCGTTTGAAATTTGTGTGAAATTGGCCAAATTGCCATTTTCTGACCACTATTTTGGGTAGTTGAAATTGGTAAATAGGCAGTTTCGTGTACTCAATCGATAGAACAAATGGAGTTCTAGCGAAATAGCTATAATTGTAGTAGACAAACATTGCAATGTGCCGAAAATAGGGCTCAAAGTGGGCGAAATCGCCGATGCGTAAGTGTCATGGCTACCGCTAACTTCGCGAAAGCATAATTCCTTTAGTTTTCGATCAAATTTCATAATTTTTGTGGCGTTATGATCGGAAAAAGATTCTCTATCATTCTATAAGAAAAAATAATTTTTTTTTTTTTTTTAAATTCGTGGACCCTGAGAACGAGTTTCAGAGACCCCCCTTGGACCCCCAAAGGGTTAACACTCTGTGTGTGCCATATTAAAAAAATCTGGGACCACTTAGTACCTTGTTTGAGCACCAGTTAAATTGAGCGCCAGCTAGAGCAAACACTGCGGCAAACACCAAGGATTCACTGATGTCATGTCATATTAAGACTCCCCTTTGATGTGGAAAGTGATGTCGGCAGGCTGGCAGGCCAGCTGGCTGCCTGCCTGCCTGCCTGCCTGGCCACCTGGCTGGCAAGTAGCTGGTTGGCCACCTGGCTGGCCAGCAGCTGGCTGGTCAGCTGGGTACCTGATTGGCTGTCTATCTCTGTCTGTCTGTATTTATCTGTCTCTGTCTCTATCTATCTCTATCTGTATCTCACAGGAACACATACGTAAATACAATTATACATAGTGTAAATTACCTAGGATAACTAAAAAAATCAAGACAAAGTGATATAATGTGCTTGTGATCTGCATAATACCAGTTGGTTTATGAGCTACTCTCTGAGACAAGCAGACAGAAAGACAGAAACACAGACAGACACAGACAGACAGACAGGTTTGCGTAACAAATAAAGGGAAGCAGTGTAAACTCGTCAAATGTCATCACTGTAATTACTGGACTGATAAAAAGAGATAAGACTACCCCTCACCCCTCATCAAATGTCACCAGTCATCATTAGTGGAGATCAGATGAGATAAGGCAGTGACACACATCTTACATAATGGCTTCAAGGGAACTTTATTATTATTATCATTATTATGCACTATCATTATTATTATTATTATTATTATTATTACTATTATCATTATTATTCACTATCATTATTATTATTATTATTTTTATGCACTATCATTATTATTATTATTTGAGTACAATTTCAGTACCTAATATTACTGTCAAAACAAAGATTGGCTATGAAATCACAAGAACTACTATAAATTGTAATTATCAGAACATAAAAATTATATAAAAATAATAAAAAAGAGAGAAAAAAAGGTATATCGCCAACAATTCTGCAAGCGGCAGGGCTCCTGTTGCTGTCAGGTGAGCATCCAGTGCCAACTTCTCCGCCCCATGTCTCGGTAACTACTCACCCTAATTGGTTTTTTTTTATCTGATAACACTTAAAAAAATGTGTTCTTTATTTCTATATAATTTTTTTTTTTTTTTTCATAATATTCGGGGCACTGGGCGTGCGAACGTATATATACGTTTGGATCGTTTAAGGGTTAAATGTCGATGAAAAAAGGGAGGCGGTAATTTCATGCACTGGCCAGGGAGATATAACATCGTTTAGGAGTGAAGAAGAGCAGGATGTGAGTGTGGGGAGGTGCATGAGGCATTACGTAGAATGAAAGGGGGTAAAGCAGCTGGAACTGACGGAATAAAAGACAGAAATGTTAAAAGCAGGGAGAGATATAGTGTTGGAGTGGTTGGTATTTTTGTTTAATAAATGTATGAAAGAGGGGAAGGTACCTAGGGATTGGCAGAGAGCATGTATAGTTCCTTTATATAAAGGGAAGGGGGATAAAAGAGATTATAAGAATTATAGGGGAATAAGTTTACTGAGTATACCAGGTAAAGTGTATGGCAGGGTTATTATTGAAAGAATTAGAGGTAAGACAGAGAGTAGGATTGCAGATGAGCATGGAGGCTTTAGAGTGGGTAGGGGATGTGTAGATCAAGTGTTTACATTGAAGAATATATGTGAACAGTATTTAGATAAAGGAAGGGAAGTTTTCATTGCATTTATGGATTTAGAAAAGGCATATGATAGAGTGGATAGGGGAGCAATGTGGCAAATGTTGCAAGTGTATGGAATTGGTAGTAAGTTACTGAATGCTGTAAAGAGCTTTTATGAGGATAGTGAGGCTCAGGTTAGGGTGTGTAGGAGAGAGGGAGATTACTTCCCTGTAAAAGTAGGTCTTAGACAGGGATGTGTAATGTCACCATGGTTGTTTAATATATTTATAGATGGGGTTGTAAAAGAAGTAAATGCTAGGGTGTTGGGGAGAGGGGTGGGATTAAATTATGGGGAATTAAATGCAAAATGGGAGTTGACACAGTTACTTTTTGCTGATGATACTCTGCTTATGGGAGATTCTAAAGAAAAGTTGGAAAGGTTAGCGGACGAGTTTGGGAGGGTGTGTAAAGGTAGAAAGTTGAAAGTGAACATAGATAAGAGTAAGGTAATGAGGGTATCAAATGATTTAAATTAAGAAAAAAATTGGATATCACATTGGAGAGAGGGATTATGGAAGAAGTGAATGTTTTCAGATATTTGGGAGTTGACTTGTCAGTGGATGGATTTATGAAGGATGAGGTTAACCATAGAATTGATGAAGGAAAAAAGGTGAGTGGTGCATTGAGGTATCTGTGGAGACAAAAAACGTTATCCATGGAGGCAAAGAAGGGAATGTACGAAAGTATAGTGGTACCAACACTCTTATATGGGTGTGAAGCATGGGTTGCAAATACTGCAGCAAGGAGGCGGGTGGAGGCAGTGGAGATGTCCTGTCTAAGGGCAATGTGTTGTGTAAATATTATGCAAAAAATTCGGAGTGTGGAAATTAGGAGGAGGTGTGGAGTTACTAAAAGTATTTGTCAGAGGGCTGAAGAGGGGTTGTTGAGGTGGTTTGGTCATTTAGAGAGAATGAATCAAGTAGAATGACTTGGAGAGCATATAAATCTGTAGGGGAAGGAAGGCGGGGTAGGGGTTGTCCTCGAAAAGGTTTGAGGGAGGGGGTAAAGGAGGTTTTGTGGGCGAGGGGCTTGGACTTCCAGCAAGCATTTGTGAGTGTGTTAGATAGGAGTGAATGGAGACGAATGGTTTTTGGGACCTGACGAGCTGTTGGAGTGTGAGCTGGGTAACATTTTGTGAAGGGATTCAGGGAAACCAGTTAATTGATTTAGTTGGACTTGAGTCCTGGAAATGGGAAGTACAATGCCTGCACTTTAATGGGGGAGGGTCTGGGATAGTGCCTCTGAAAAGACAGTGATTATGTATGAGTGAGGTGAAAGTGTTGAATGATAATGAAAGTATTTCTCTTTCTTTTTGGGTCACCCTGCCTGGGTGGGAGACAGCTGACTTGTTGAAAAAAAAAAAAAACATAGTAGTGATATACTACTATATAGAAAGCTCCTTGTTATGCAGAGCATTTCGGGGAAATTAGGTCCTTGTCCCAGGATGTGACCCACACCTGTCGACTAACTCCTAGGTACCCATTTTACTGATGGGTGAATATAGACAACCAGTGTAAAGAAACACCCCCAATGTTTCTACCCACGGTGGGAATCGAACGCAGACCCTTGCCGTGTGAAGTGAGAGCTTTAGCGATCAGGCCATGGGGCACCGTTAGGGAGATAAGAGTTTTCTGGCAGGGAGTTCCAGATTTTAGGCCCTTTTATGTACAGTGGTCTCTTGGTTTTCGCCGAAAATTCGTTCCAGAATGCTGCTCAAGTGCCATTACCGAACGAATTTACTTCCTTAAAAAATAATGTCACGTAGGTTAGTCTATTTCAGACCCCCAAAAATACACTTGCAACAGCACTTACGAAAATACACTTACATAAATGTTCGAGTTTGGAGATGCACGAAAACCGAGGGACCACTGTACATTGAATTTTTGTAGAGGTTTAGCCGGACACGAGGAATGTCTTAGAGATTTTTGTGTCTGGTATTATGTCTATGGGTCCTGTTGCAACTATCAAATAAGTGTTTTAGTTCAGGGTTAATATTAGAATTATGGTTGTGTAAATTTAGGTTGCATAGTAGTAGGTGTGGATGTTCTGTACAGTGAGTAAGTTTAGGTCTTTGAAGAGTGGGGGGTGTGTTGCCTAGGATTGGATTGGGTGATAATTCTTATTGCGCCTTTTTGTGGGGTTATTATTGGCTTTTAGTGGGTTGCTGCTGTTGAACCCCAGGCACAAATATCATAGGTGAGATAGGTAATTGCATAGTATAGTGTGAGTAGGGCTGATTGTGGTACGTAGTAACGTATCTTAGAGAGGATCCCAACCGTTTTGGATACTTTTTTTGTTATGTGTTGGACATGGGTGCTGAATTTCAGGTTGCTGTCAAGGTGTAGGTCCAGGAATTTGCCCTCATTATGTTTAGCAATAAGAGTGTTGTCAATCATAATGTTCAGTTGTGCAACACCTGGTCTGTTACCTAACATAATATAGAAGGTTTTGTCAGTATTAAGTGCAAGTTTATTGGCAGTCATTCAGGTTGATATTTTTATCAGCTCTTCATTAACAATGGTGTGACAAATGGTTTTATAAACCGACAAGTTGAAGATTAAGACACTAAAGCAACATATTGGACTGATGAAGCCACTGTGTGGCAAAACGTTTCTTCAATTAAGATTCCCATATGTTGCTTTAGTGTCTTAATCGTTAACAATGGTGTTGAGTGAAGCAAGATTCAGGTGGGAGATGACATAAGTCTTGTCGTCAGCAAAGAGAATAGGTTTCTGGTGTTGTGATACATTGGGAAGATCATTGATGTATAAGAGGAAGAGCAGGGGACCAAGGACACTTCCCTATGGCACTCCAGTATCAAGTGGTCGTGTAGATGAGGTTGTGTCATTTAATAGAGACATATTGATACCTGTTAGGTAGGATTTGAAGTATGTAAGTACGTGGCCTCTTATACCATAATGGTCATGTTTGTGGAGTAGGATGCCGTGGTCTACTGTATCAAAAGCTTTCCTTAGGTCTATAAAGAGTCCTAATGGATATTTGTTATTTTCTAGTGCTGTGTAAAGCAAGTCTAGCATTTTTACAATTCCATCAGTTGTGCTTTTGTTTTTTCTGAAGCCAAATTGGCAGGGGTTGAGTATACTTTGTGCTGTTATAAATGAATAGCAACAGTAAGTTTGATATTGGCCTGTAGCTATTTTCATCTGTGGGGTCTGTGGAGAAATATCACCCTAACAAAGCTATTGCAAGCCGTGTCTGCAACATGTTCAATGACAATGTCTTGTCCCATTTTAGGGAAATTTAAAGAGATGCCAGAAACAGACCTTTCTGGACAGATTTTTTGTGTGACAGGGGTACAGTGACTCTCAAGCTGGTCCTAGTGCCAGTAAAAGACAAAGAAGGAAAGTAACCCCAGATAGGGCCTTTATACCTGAAGTCTTTATGGAAGGGGATTCCCCTTCCAAACAATAACCTCTTCTCCTCCCTCTCCCCTCCTTGCCGTCTTCCATATGCCAACAAGAGTCTTCAATAAAGATAAAAGTGATGCTAAATGTTCATTTATCCATTTCATTAGTCATTTATATTTATTTCTCATTGTTTTCTGTATGTAAAACTATAGTTATTCTTTATAAATTGTATTTTTTGTTAATATTTTTGGGTGTCTGGGAAGGATTAATTGGATTTACATTATTTCTTGTGGGAAATATTGCTTTAGTTTTCGTACGATTTAGTTTTCGTCAGACTTTTTAGAACGGATTAATCACGAAAACTGAGGTTCCACTGTATTTGGAGGAAGATTTTGGTGTCAAGTTCTCCTATTTCTGGTGGTGAAGTTTGATCTCCCAATGTTTCAACATACAAGCCATGGCTGTATAGAAAATTGGCTGATAGTTTTTCCCAGTCATTGATATTGCATTTCTCAGTTCAGCTTAGGCTTTCAATAGCTCAAGCATCTTTTAATTTAGCACCATCAGAATGCAAGTATGAGTGGAGCCTTCTACAGCAACCCACCAGTGATGACCCTGGTTCTGTCAGTGATACTAAGAGTCAGACCATCACTCTGTCTCATCTGATGCAGGGAGTCTACATATTCAAGGTTGTTGTTGATGCTCCAAAAGCACATGGCGAGGCTGTGGGGAATGTAACAGTTCTTCCAGGTATGTTGATTCATATTCGTTGTTATATTTTTTTAAGTGTAATTTAGCAGAACAAATGTATTACGTAATTTATTTTTTAATAGGACTGTTGAGACTGGTTTAGTATATATTAAAGGGCTTTTGCAATAACTAAAAAAACAAGCCTTAATTATTTCTCGGAGAAAAGCATTAAAAAAGGAACAAGCCAGAATATAAGTCATTTTGAGGCATGAATATTTATTATTTTACCAATGCACAGTACAGTACATTTTCCAGTTAAAGGTATATACAATGATAATTCTACTTAGGATTAGGGAACTAAATAATGCTACAGTATTTTATAATAAATGTGCATCTTTTATTTGGGGAAAACTTGCTTAGTTGTCATTGTAGTAGTTACAGGCAGGGTATTTTTGTGCATGAGTCAACCTTTTTTTTAACCCAACAAAAAGTGTCTTAAATTATGTAGCACGTATACTTATTATGGAATGTCTAGCAATTTGATAGATGTTTAATTATTCAGGACTGTCTTACAGTAAAGTATATACCCAAATTATATTGGGTGTGTTTGCATATTTTAATCTAAATTTTTTCTAAAAGTTTTAGTTTATTCAATAAGTTACTTAAGTTATTTTCTATATTTTAATAATAAATATTTTAAACGCTTTCTGTACCATTTAAGAGAATGATGTCAACTACCGATGCTTGCACTTCAAAAGTTTTTAAATTTCTAAATCTTTTATAATGGCATAGTTATGTTAGTTGGGAATTTTGGTTTCATATTCAAGTGTTAGGTTGTTTGGTAGTCTTGTGGATGTGCATGTTTATAGATGGGTGACAGATATATCAGATCATTATTTAGTGGTAGCTACAGCGAGTGCAAGAAGTAGTTGGAGTACGAGGGAAATAGCATCAATGAGTAAGAGAGAAGTGAAACTGAATGAATCAAAGGAGGAGAAAGTTAGGGAAAGATATAAAAAACTGTTGAAAAAATAAGGTTGGCTAGAGAAAGAATAGGTATGAGGAGGAGGAGGTTGAAGCATTATGGGGTTAAATTTCAACTTAGTGCGAGGCCATACAGCAGAGGTTTGTGGGTATAGGTGGGAAAAAAGAATGAGTGGTGGAATAATGAGATGAAGAGGAGTGGTAAGGTAGGAAAAAGTTAGGTCATGACAGGTTTTTATAATGTAGGAATGATACACACAAGGCAGAGTAGTATATGGAGAGAAAAAAACAAGGTTTAAAGAGTGGTGAGGGTGTGAAGAAGAGCTAATGAGAGAATGGTTGAATCTCTGTCTGCATATTTTGCTAAGAATATGAAAAGTTTAAAGGGATATTAATAAACTGAGATAGCTTGGGAAGCAAATGGACTTAGCTGTTCAAAACAAAAGAGAGGAAATGTTAGATGGAGAAATGGAGGTCTAAAAATGATGAGGTCTGTTAAAAACATTTAATGTTTAGCATTTTTAGCTTTTCTTTTGCACTCTGTTCTGACAAAATTCCTTAGAGAAAATATACAGCAAATTATTTACAGTAAGGCCCCGCTTTACGTCTTTTTGCCTTACAACATTCCATTAATATGGACATTTCAAATTATGACAAAAACTTGCTCTACGGCTCCCAACACCTGACTTTCTAATACGGTTACCACGCCCCACCCGGTTTGTTTACATATTCCATGAGCTCTGTGAGCTCTGGAACCCCAGTTTTCGTCCTTAATCCGTTCCAGAAGGTTGGTTGGAATCCGAAATGGACGAAAACCAAAGTAATATTTCCCATAAGAAATAATGTAAATCCAATTAATCCATTCCAGACACCCAAAAATATTAACAAAAAATACATTTTATAGAGAATAACTATAGTTTTACATACAGAAAACAATGAGAAATAGTAAATATAAAGCACTAATGAAATGGATAAATGAACATAAAGTGGTTATTGTATGTATACTATAGTACGTACACACTTACCTTGGAGGAGATGCTAGCAGAGGTTTACGGTGGTGGAAGATAGCGCAGGGCGGCGCATATTGTCAGTGGCACTATAAACCTCCAACATTGGAGGAGTTAGTTTCATGTCGTCCTTTTTCTGTCGCTTAATCGCTTAACTTGCTACACTCTTCATGCTACACTTTATCGCTGGCTGGCGCTATAGCCTTTATTAACTCCTGCTGCTTTAGTATCGTACATATCGTAGAATCACTGACTTGCTGAAGAATTCTATAGTGTTTCTCGCCTTCTTTATCAAAGGGCTGGCACTCTGAACTTTCTTTGGCCCCATGGTGGCTTATTTCACAGTCGCACTCAATAAACAAGCACCAAAAACAGTGGGTGAACGCGCGGAGTAGTGTTCACTCGATGAGTGACAGAGGCAGACTGAGTCAGGTATGTGTAAGCGGCGGCAGCGTGGGCGGGTGGACGCGTCTGATACGGACGATTTCCGAGTGGATGTACGAAATCCGGAGTAAAAATTCGCTGAAAAAGTGATCGAAATCCGAATTGTATGATATTCGGACTGGACGAAAACTGGAATTCCACTGTACTGTGATAATTATACTTATGTGTACCTGTACCTAAATAAACTTACACACTGTACTGGTATGCAGGTACATATTAAAATCACTAAAAGTGTCATATTAGTCTTGAAGATGCCATATTAATAATTAAAATAATAATAATACGTAATAATCACTCTGAGGCACATTAAATGTCGTATATTACGTTAACCCTTTCAGGGTCGAGAGGCCCTCTCCCACACTCGTTCTTAGGGTCAAAAAAATTTCAGGAAAAAAATAAAAATTCGTATGAAATGATAGAGAATCTTTTTCCGATCATAATCACACCAAAAGTATGAAATTTGATGGAAAACTAACGGAATTATGCTCTTACAAAGTTAGCGGTATTGACGATATTTACACATCAGCGATTTCGCCCACTTTGAGCCCTATTTCGGCCAATTAAAATGTTTCAGTCTATTAAAATTATAGCTATTTCGCTAGAATTCTATTTGTTCTATCAATTGAGTACAGTGGACCCTCGGTTAACGAATACCCCGGAAATCATACAATTATGTAAGTATAATTTTTTAATTGCATGTGGAAGTGTATTTTTGGGGTCTGAAATAGACTAACCTACGTGACATTATTTCTTAAGGACGTAAATTCGTTCGGTAATGGCACTTGAGCAGGCTTCTGGGATGAATTTTTTTCGTTAACCGAGGGTCCACTGTACAAGAAACCGCCAATTTACCGATTTCAACTACCCAATAAAATGGTCAGAAATTGGCAATTTGGCCAATTTCACACAAATTTCAAAAGATGCCAATTTCAAAATAGGGTCCAGAATAAATGAGACAGACATTCCTGGCACTAAAATAACATTTTATCTGTTCATTAGTCATGTCTCCAGGCCCCTCTTCCATTACTTTTGCTTTCCATTTTGAATTTTTATTCTCACAAAAAATAGAAGATTTTCTGTTATGTATACTACTGCATCATTGTAAAAACGGTATAAATAATATCAGCGCACTTGTGCAAGAATATTAGACTCGCCAGTTGATGTGTATTGGACGCATGGCGTGATTTGTTTACTCTTGAACATCGACAAAAATCGAACATTTTCGCTACTTTGCGCTCAGTTTCAAGGTACTTGTCATCATGAAACTAATCAAAATTATCTGTATTTCTGTAATATATCTTCTATACTATCAAATGAGACCAAGAAAACGAGAATACAACCCTAAATACCATACGAAAATAGACTGCAAAGTCGCTGTTTTAAACCAAAAACACGGTCAGAGTTTTTTTTTCCTCATTATGCACTGTGTGGTGCAGGATTTTTTTATACTGCGCACTGACTGCACAGACCCATTCTCTCATATCTAGGCCTACCAGCCTGTTTCCGCTTGATTTGAGGGTGCTAGAATTTGTGTGTACAATAACCCTAGGGCATAAGCCATACCAGTATGGCAAAAACCCTGAAAGGGTTCATATGAACATTTTCATTAATCTATCTATGATATTTTTCAAAATTATAAAATAAACATATACAGTGGACCCTCGGTTAACGAATACCCCGGAAATCGTGCAATTATGTAAGTATAATTTTGTAAGTTCTTGTGGAAGTGTATTTTTGGGGGTCTGAAATAGACTAACCTACGTGAAATTTTTCCTTAAGGGAGTAAATTCGTTCGGTAATGGCACTTGAGCAGACTTCAGGAGTGAAGTTTTTACGAAACTCGGGGGTCCACTGTACTATATAACATATAAACATGATAAATACACCCTACAGTAGAATAAATTAGCATAATATATGTTAGGTGTATGAACCAAAACCAGACACGTTCGTCTGCTTGTTTACATAACTTCTAGTCTCTCTCCTCTCTCATTTATTCGTTCTCACTCTCGTTTATTCTTTTTACCTCGTTTACTCACCTCTCACCCTACATTAAGACTACAAATATTTTAAGGTAAGTAATGAGTGTACTATTTGTGTATACAATGGTACCGGTTTACGATATTTTTCGTTCCAGAATGCTGTTCAAGTGCCATTACCAAACGAATTTATCCCCATAAGGAATAATGTAAAATAGACTAGTCCTTTTAGACCCCCAAAATACACTTAAAAAAGCATTTAAAAAAATAAACTTACATAAAAGGGCGAGTTTGGAGACCATCGTAAACTGGGGTACCACTGTATTTTACTTTTTATTGTTTTTAATTCCTAGTTCTATTGCTAATTTAATATATGTTAGTGTAAATTTGTTATCTGGCATTTATATGCATTTTTTTTTTTTTATTAACACATCGGCCGTTTCCCACCAAGGCAGGGTGGCCCGACAAAGAAAAACTTTCATCATCATCATTCACTCCATCACTGTCTTGCCAGAGGCGTGCTTACACTACAGCTACAAAACTGCAGCATTAACACCCCTCCTTCAGAGTGCTGGCACTGTACTTCCCATCTCCAGGAATCAAGTCCGGCCTGCCGGTTTCCCTAAAACCCTTCATAAATGTTACCTTGCCTACACTCCAACAGCACGTCAAGTCCTAAAAACCACTTGTCTCCATTCGCTCCTATCTAACACGCTCACGCACGCTTGCTGGAAGTCCAAGCCTCTCGCACACAAAACCTCCTTAACCCCCTCCCTCCAACCTTTTCTAGGCCGACCCCTATCCCGCCTTCCCTCCACTACAGATTTATACACTCTCGAAGTCATTCTATTTTGCTCCATCCTTTCTATATGTCCAAACCATCTCAACAACCACTCCTCAGCTCTGGATAATAGTTTTGGTAATCCCAAACCTCCTCCTAATCTCCAAACTACAGATTCTCTGCATTATATTCACACCACACATTGCCCTCAGACACGACATCTCCACTGCCTCCAGCCTTCTCCTTGTTGCAACATTCACAACCCATGTCTCACACCCATACAAGAGTGTTGGTATAACTATACTCTCATACATTCCCCTCTTTGCTTTCATGGATAAAGTTCTCTGGCTCCACAAGCTCATCAGTGCACCACTCACCTTTTTCCCCTCGTTAATTCTATGATTCACCTCATCCTTCATATACCCATCTGCTGATGCATCCACTCCCAAATATCTGAACACATTCACCTCCTCCATACTCTCTCCCTCCAATCTGATATCCAATCTTCCGTTATCTAATTTTTTTGTTATCCTCATCACCTTACTCTTTCCTAAACGTATTCACTTTTAATTTCCTTCTTTTACATACCTTACCAAACTCACCCACCAACCTCTGCAACTTCTCATGAGAATCCCCCAAAAGCACAGTGTCATCAGCAAAGAGCAACTGTGACAACTCCCACTTTGTGTTAGATTCTTTATCTTTTAACCCCACACCTCTTGCCAACACCCGAGCATTCACTTCTCTTACAACTCCATCTATAAATATATTAAACAACCATGGTGACATCACACATCCCTGTCTAAGGCCTACTTTTACTGGGAAATAATGTCCCTCTCGCCTACATACTCTAACCTGTGCCTCACTATCCTCGTAAAAACTTTTCACCGTTTTCAATAACCTACCTCCTATTCCATACATTTGCAACATCTGCCACATTGCCCCTCTATCCACCCTATCATATGCCTTTTCCAAATCCATAAATGCCACAAACACCTTTTTACCCTTATCTGTATATGCATTTATAAGTGGAAAAAATGGCGTTCTGCTTACCGGCTATGTCCACTTTCCGGCGGTAGCCTGGAACCTAACCTGCTGTATAAGTGGGGCCCTACTGTACTGTAATTCTTTAAGTTTATTTCTCGTGTACTAGTTCAATTAAGTACCACTAAGAGTGACCTACTATCTAAATAAAAACATATATGGTAGAGAATACTTGACAG
>WNWK01018688.1:0-39378 GCA_009830355.1 Cherax destructor | reverse complement strand
GACACCTCGTTGCTGTGACACCTCGTTGCTGTGACACCTCGCTGCTGTGACACCTTGTTGCTGTGACACCTCGTGTGTGACACTGTTGCTGTGACACATCGTTGCTGTGACACCTTGTTCTGTGACACCTCGTTGCTGTGACACCTCGTTGGTGTGAAACCTTGTTGCTGTGACACCTCGTTGCTGTGACACCTTGTTGCTGTGACACCTCGTTGCTGTGACACCTCGTTGCTGTGACACTCGTTGCTGTGACACCTTGTTGCTGTGACACCTCGTTCTGTGACACCTCGTTGTGTGAACCTTGTTGCTGTGACACCTCGTTGCTGTGACACCTTGTTGCTGTGACACCTCGTTGCTGTGACACCTCGTTGCTGTGACACCTCGTTGCTGTGACACCTTGTTGCTGTGACACCTCGTTGCTGTGACACCTCGTTGCTGTGACACCTTGTTGCTGTGACACCTCGTTGCTGTGACACCTCGTTGCTGTGACACCTCGTTGCTGTGACACCTTGTTGCTGTGACACCTCGTTGCTGTGACACATCTCTGAAACATTCCGTCTCTGTCCACCTTATCAATTCATCTCTATTGCTTGACACCTCGTTATCTGTCACCTGTTCCATGTCACCTGTCTGTCCCAGCTTGTCCACCTCGTCATGCTGTCCCCTGAAAACCCCCTGTCCCCCTTTATCACTTCACCGTATCCTTTTTCGTTATCATGTCTCCCTGTACCCCTGTCCCACCTGTCGACCCTGTCCCAGTTGTCCCATTGTCCTGCCTGTCCCCCCTTGAACCCCATGTCCCACCTGTCCACCCTGTCCCACCTATCCCAGTTGTTCCCCTGTCCTACCTGTCCCCCTTGTACCCCATGTCCCACCTGTCCACCCAGTCCCACCTGTCCCAGTTGCCCCCCCTGTCCTACCTGTACCCCATGTCCCACCTGTCCACCCTGTCCCACCTGTCCCAGTTGCCCCCTGTCCTACCTGTACCCATGTCCCACCTGTCCACCCTGTCCCACCTGTCCCAGTTGTCCCCCTGTCATGCCTGTCCCCCCCTGTACCCCATGTCCCACCTGTGCACCCTTTCCCACCTATCCCAGTTTTCCCCCTGTCCTACCTGTCCCCTGTCCCATGTCCCACCTGTCCACCCTGTCCCACCCCCAGTTCTCCCAGTTGTCCCCCTGTCCCTAGCCTGTCCCTTCCCCTGTACCCTATGTCCCACCTGTCCACCCTGTCCCACCTTTCCCAGTTGTCCCCCTGTCCTACCTGTCCCCTGTACCCCATGTCCCACCTGTCCACCCTGTCCCAACTGTCCCAGTTATCCCCCCTGTCCTACCTGTACCCCATGTCCCACCTGTTCACCCTGTCCCACCTGTCCCAGTTGTCCCCCTGTCCTACCTGTCCCCCCCTGTACCCCATGTCCCACCTGTCCACCCTGTCCCACCTGTCCCAGTTGTCACCCCTGTCCTACCTGTACCCCATGTCCCACCTGTCCACCCTGTCCAACCTATCCCAGTTGTCCCCCTGTCCTACCTGTCCCCCTGTACCCCATGTCCCACGTGTCCACCCTGTCCCACCTATCCCAGTTGTCCCCTGTCCTACCTGTCCCTGTACCCCATGTCCCACCTGTCCACCCTGTCCCACCTATCCCAGTTGTCCCCCTGTCCTACCTGTCCCCCCCTGTACCCCATGTCCCACCTGTCCACCCTGTCCCACCTGTCCCAGTTGTCACCCCTGTCCTACCTGTACCCCATGTCCCACCTGTCCACCCTGTCCCACCTATCCCAGTTGTCCCCCTGTCCTACCTGTCCCCCCTGTACCCTATGTCCCACCTGCCCACTCTGTCCCACCTATCCCCTGACGCCTCTGATCACCAGGAAGAAATTGGTACCTGGGTGATAGCTGACTGTTGTGGGTGGCATCCTGGGCAAGACGGAGAAACCTAGTTGTATACTGGGCTCCGTGTGCTTCAAGATAGGTATCCCCGTATCCACAAGCCCAGCCTCCTCTACTTCAATGCTCGCAGGAGTAACAGTACATAGTGGTTACCTGGAGTATACCTGGAGAGTGTTTCGGGAGTCAACGCCCCTGCGGCTCGGTCTGAGACCAGGCCTCATGGAGGATCACGGTCTGATCAACCAGGCTCTTACTGTTGGCCGCACGCAAACTGGCGTACGAACCACAGCCCGGTTGGTCAGGTACTGACTTTAGGTGCCTGTCCAGTGCCTTCTTGAAGACAACCAGGGGTCTATTGGTAATCCCCCTTATGTATGCTGGGAGGCAGTTGAACAGTCTTGGGCCCCTGACACTTATGATGTTGTCTCTTAATGCAGGAAAGTATATAAGAATTCATACACATATGTATGAATATTCGCTCTTGCATATGTATGCATGAGGCTATGTATGCGACTGCATATATATGAATACAGTCTTGCATATATATGCATGTATGTATATGTGTGAACATATGTATAAGTATACGGTATGTATAAGGTTTGTCAGGAAACAGGACGAGTATTTCCTGACGCGGAGGTTTTGGTCATCTGACCGAGGCCTTCCACTGGCTTACCCCTCCACCCCTTTAAAAATCATGGATATGATTATAACCATTAGGATATATATTCTTGTACTCACTTATTTGTGGCTGCAGGGGTCGAGACTCAGCTCCTGGACCCGCCTCTTCACTGACCGCTACTGACCGTGTGAATATATATATATATATATATATATATATATATATATATATATATATATATATATATATATACGTACACTTTTGAGTATGTATACATGTGCATATGTATATGTACTCACCTAATTGTACTCACCTAATTGTGGTTGCAGGGTCGAGACTCAGCTCCTGGCCCCGCCTCTTCGCCGTCTGCTACTGGGTCTCTGCTCTCCCTGCTCCATGAGCTTTATCATACCTTGTCCTAAAACTATGTATGGTTCCTGCCTCCACTATATCGTTCGCTAGATATTCCACTTCCTAACTACTCTATGGCTGAAGAAATGCTTCCTAACATCCCTTTTACTCATCTGAGTCTTCAGCTTCCAGTTGTGTCCCCTTGTTTCTGTGTTCCCTCTCTTGAACATTCTGTCACTATCCACCTTGTCGATTCCCCTCAGTATTTTGTATGTCGTTATCATGTCTCCTCTAACCCTTCTGTCCTCCAATGTTGTTAGTCCTATTTCCCTCAACCTTTCTTCATAGGACAGTCCCCTGAGATGTGGAACTAACCTTGTCGCAAACCTTTGCACTTTCTCTAGTTTCTTTACGTGCTTGACCAGGTGTGGGTTCCAGACTGGTGCTGCATACTCTAGTATGGGCCTGACGTACACGGTGTACAGTGTCTTGAACGATTCCTTGTTAAGGTAACGGAACGCTAATCTTAGGTTTGCCAGTCGCCCATATGCTGCCGCAGTTATCTGATTGATGTGTGCCTCCGGAGACATGCTTGGCGTTATACTCACCCCAAGGTCTTTCTCCTTTGCCGAGGTTTGTAGCCTTTGTCCGCCTAGCCTGTACTCTGTCAGCGGTCTTCTTTGCCCTTCTCCGATCTTCATGACTTTGCATTTGGTGGGATTGAATTCGAGAAGCCAGTTGCTAGACCACATGTCAAGCTTGTCCAGGTCTGTTTGAAGTCCTGCTTGGTCCTCTTCCGATGTGATTCTCCTCATTAATTTCACATCATCTGCGAACAGAGACACTTCTGAGTCTATCCCGTCCGTCATGTCATTTACATATACCAAGAATAACACTGGTCCTAGGACTGACCCCTACGGTACACCGCTCGTCACAGGCGCCCACTGTGATACCTCATCACGCACCATGACCCGTTGTTGCCTCCCTGTGAGGTATTCCCTGATCCATTCCAGTGCCCTTCCTGTTATACATGCTTGTTCTTCCAACTTTTTTACTAATCTCATGTGATTAACTGTGTCGAAGGCCTTCCTGCAGTCCAGGAAAATGCAATCAACCCACCCTTCTCATGTGTACATATGTATGTGTTTTTTATACCAATGTTCAATGTTTAAGGTTAATTATTAATTATTATTAATTATTACTGCACAATTAGCAAATATTGTTAACCTCAAACATTATGAAATATTTAACTTGTGAATCTTCCAAAATAATAATAATAATAATAATAATAATAATAATAATAATAATAATAATAATAATAATTGTGGAAAATATTGGTATTTTCCGAAAGTTGTAATTGATAAACTTTCCAATATGAACAGATATCTTTAATGTGCTGCTGGTAGTTTAACGTTCGTGGGGGTTATGAATAGAGAACCATCATACCAGCGGGCAGGAAGCGGGAAGAAGCTGGGCAGGGAGAGAGGGGAGCAGTCAGTGTAAACCCAGCCTACCCACCAGATTTCAGGCGGTGATGGCAAGTGAAATTTGGAGATTACGGCCGCCAAACCGGACTTAATTACCTCCTTTCGTAATGTGGAGGAGTATCAACGTGGGCGCTGAGTATAAAGTGGGACAATCAGTCCAGGAGGTCCAGTAATAGGGCAGTAATTGTGGAAATAACGAATGGCGCCGGCATGGTATGTCCGCATAGGCCTATTTGAACTCAGTGAAGCAACCATACGACAGGATAAAGTCGTAAACCCTGATGCTGGGGGGCTTTCGTCTTAGAAGAGACTGAAATATGTTTGATGAACTTTGTGAAATGGTGAATATAGTGAAACAGAGTTGTAAATACTCAGGGGGTGATTGTACAGTGTGGGTCTGGCGTGGGTACGCCGTACCCCGACCGCCATGTTGGATGTGGAGGAGATGAACTAACATATCGCAATTTATCTACTCGAAATACAAGTATCGAGACGGTGAAGGTGTATAAACTAGTGGGGCATTAAGCCAGGATATACGTAGGGTGTAAAGTTATACGTATAAACAGTAATAAGGTCGGAATAGTGAGAGGATCTGAATCGCTACCCCGACAAACCACATGTTAACTAACGCCCGGTCTCGTGGGCATATAAGGGCTCAAGGAAATTAACCTTCCTTGACTCGACGGGACAACTCTTACCATCGCGATCGAACAGGATCGCAGGAGAACGTCAACAACGAAGCGACTCCCTCATCCAAAGCTAAGTACTCATCTGTCGTCTTTGTTATTGGCCAATAATATTGTTACGCACAGTAGATGTACTTTAGCTAGGTCCACGATCTACCATGCACAGCTATGATGTTGTTAATTAGGTGAGTGATGGTCATGTTAACTTAATTGTGTGTTCTCTACTTTTCATTCTGCGTGATCAGTCGTCTAATACCTATACAGTCCACTTAAATTTAATCATACCATAATTATTAATACATATTATCTACTCAGATTTATTTATACTGGTCCAGAGTGCAGTGGGCTAATGTGAGAATATTGAAGGTACCCCTTGGGTGCGGCCAGGAGTGGGTAAAGTTCTCACACACCTTGCGGGAGTGACTGCAGTAAAATTATACGAGTAAGAAGAATAGCAATAATAATAATAATAATAATAATAACAACAACAACAATAATAATAATAATAATAATAATAGCAATAATAATAATAGCAATAATAATAATAATAATAATAGCAATAATAATAATAATAATATCAATAATAATAATAATAATAATAACAACAATAATAATAGCAATAATAATAATAATAATAGCAATAATAGCAATAACAATAATAATAACAATAATAATAACAATAATAATAAGTTTCTGAATGCTCTAGAAGACAAACAAAATGCAGATGTTATATACACAGACTTTGCAAAAGCCTTTGACAAGTGTGACCATGGTGTAATAGCACACAAAATGCGTGATAAAGGAATAACAGGAAAAGTTGGTAGATGGATCTATAATTTCCTAACACGTAGAACACAAAGAGTAGTAGTCAACAAAGTAAAGTCTGAGGCAGCTAATGTGAAAAGCTCTGTTCCACAAGGCACAGTACTTGCTCCCATCCTGTTCCTCATCCTCATATCGGACATAGACAGGGATATAAGCCACAGTGCCGTGTCTTCCTTTGCAGATGACACCCGAATCTGTATGACAGTGTCCACCGTTGAAGACACTGCAAGACTCCAAGCAGACATAAACCAAATCTTTAAATGGGCTGCAGAAAACAATATGAAGTTCAATGATGAGAAATTTCAATTACTCAGATACGGAAAACGTGAAGAAATTAAAATCTCATCGGAGTACAAAACAAATTCCAACCACACAATAGAACGAAAAACTAATGTCAAAGACCTGGGAGTGATCATGTCAGAGAATCTCACCTTCAAGGACCATAACACCGTAGCAATCGCATCTGCTAGAAAAATGACAGGATGGATAATGAGAACCTTCAAAACCAGGGATACCAAGCCCATGTTGACACTTTTCAGGTCGCTTGTTCTATCTAGGCTGGAATATTGCTGCACATTCTTCTTCTCGTTGATTCGCCGGGACTCTCCCGGCCCGGGCCTTGTCCAAGTGGTGGCCCGGCCTTGGTTCCCTTTCTCGGGAGTATCCCAGTCTAACGTCTGCCATGGGAAGAGGTACTTGGGACCTCCTCATCTGTGGGACCAACGGTCCCCAGGTCTAGCCACATTCCCCGCCCTCAAGGGGCTCGTAGGGAGAAGCTAGGCCCATCTTTGGTCTGCCATCTTCCCTGCCCCAGGGGAGTTAATGGGAAGAGCAGTCTTGTGAGCCGCAGGTGAAAGCAAGCTCTGGCTCAGGCACCTACCCTGCCTTAGAAGGGCTAGGCATGGTGTCGATATTGCTGCACACTAACTGCACCTTTCAAGGCAGGTGAAATTGCTGACCTAGAAAATGTGCAGAGAACATTCACGGCACGCATAACTGCGATTAACCACCTCAATTACTGGGAACGCTTGAAGTTCCTAAACCTGTACTCCCTAGAACGCAGGCGGGAGAGATACATTATTATATACACGTGGAAAATTCTCGAGGGATTAGTACCAAACTTGCACACAAAAATCACTCCCTACGAAAGCAAAAGACTCGGCAGACCATGTAACATCCCCCCAATGAAAAGCAGGGGTGCCACTAGCACGTTGAAGGACAACACAATAAGTGTCAGGGGCCCAAGACTGTTCAACTGCCTCCCAGCATACATAAGGGGGATTACCAACAAACCCCTGGCTGTCTTCAAGCAATCACTGGACAGGCACCTAACGTCGGTACCTGACCAGACAGGCTGTGGTTCGTACGTTGGACTGCGTGCGGCCAGCAGTAACAGCCTGGTTGATCAGGCTCTGATCCAACATGAGGCCTGGTCACAGACCGGGCCGCTGGGGCATTGACCCCTGGAACTCTCTCCAGGTATACTCCAGATAATAATAATAATAATAATAATATTAATAATAATAATAATAATAATAATAATAATAATAATAGTATTGTGGGGAATTGTGGGAGATAAGTCTATCTGGGACACCGCCACTTGCAACAAACAATCTCCCAGGGAGATGACCGACTAGTATAATTTTACTGCAGTCACTCCCGCAAGGTGTGTAAGAACTTTACCCACTCCTGGCCGCACCCGAGGGGTACCTTCGATGTTCTCACACTCACCCCAATACACTCTGGACCAGTATAAATAAATCTGAGTAGATAATACTAATAATTATGGTATGATTAAATTTAAGTGGACTGTATGGGGATTAGGGACTGATCAAGCAGAAGGAAAAGGAGAGAACACACAATTAAGTTAACATAACCATCACTCACCTAATTAACAGCATCATAGCGGTGCATGGTAGATCGTTGACCTAGCTAAAGCACATCTACTATTTATAACAATCTCATCGGCCGACTTAGAATACACACACAACCCGCACATATAAAAGAGAGGAGCTTACGGCGACGTTTCCGAAACGTCGTCGTAAGCTCCTCTCTTTTATATGTGCGGGTTGTGTGTGTATTGTTCCAGTCACGGTATTGTGCCTTTTTTGTTATCGACTTAGAATGTTACAAAGGTTGAGTACTTAGCTTTAGGTGAGTTGCTCCTGCGGTCTTGTCCGATCGCGATGGTAAGGGTTGTCCCGTCGAGTCAAGGAAGATTAATTTCCGTGAACTCTTATACGCCCACGAGACCGGGCGTTAGTTAGTTAGTTTGATATCTTTATTATGCACCCCATACCCATCCTGTGGGCGGTAGTCAAAAGATTACAGAGGTACATAATGGGTCCAGGGACTGGACCTCAAAGTTTGATAGCTGAGCAAGTTACAAAGGTAATGAACTCAGATGGTCACAATCATGACAAGTTACAAAGGTATTTGCAGATTACAGAGGTATATATAGGGTCCAGAGACTGGGCCCCAAAGTTTTGATAGCTGAACAAGGTACAATGGTAATTAATTCACTAGTTACAAGGTAATGAATCATGTAAGTAAATTTACTTACGTCTGTACATGGTTGCACTCATGAACAAATTATAAAGCAATGAGCAATCTATTAGTCTACACCCAGCCACAACTGTAATGAGTTATTGGTGCGAAATTTTAATTGTTGGGTCACACACACACACATATACACATACATATACACACACACATACATGTATATACATACACACATACACATACACACATATATACATACACACACACACGTGGCAATGCTTTATTTACAGGGAGCAAAGTCAGGGTATTTTTCCAGAATGGTCTGTAATATACCACTGTGGATAAAATACTTTGACATATCTTGAACATTTCTGAATGAGTAGTCTCTGAATTCATTAATTTTATCGCACTCCAGTACATAATGACGCAGGGTGTGACAATAATCCAACTGGCAAAGTTTACATCTTGTTTGGTCTACATCTGGTGGTGGTGATTTAACCTGCCAAAGATACTTGTAACCCAGCCGGAGGCGGGCGGTAGTGACATCCAAGAGTGCGTTAGTTAACATGTGGTTGGTCGGGGTAGCGATTCAGATCCACTCACTATTCCGACCTTATTACTGTTTATACATTTTCTTTACACACTATGTATATCCTGGCTTAATGCCCCACTGGTTTGTACACATTCACCGTCTCGATACTTGTATGTCGAGTAGATAAATTGCGATAATGTTAGTTCATCTTCTCCACATTCAATATGGCGGTCGGGGTATGGCGTACCCACGCCAGACCCACTCTATACAATCACCCCCTGATTATTTACAACTCTGTTTCACTATATTCACCATTTCACAATATTCATCGAACATATTTCAGTCTCTTCTAATACGAAAACCACCCAGCATCAGGGTTTACGACGTTATCCTGTCGTATGGTCACTTCACTGGAATTCAAAGTAGGCCTAAACCAGCATCCCTATCCGGCGGCATTCACTATTTCACAATTACTGCCCCTATTACTGGGCCTCCTGGACCGATTGTCCCACTTTATACGTGTCGCACACGTTGATATCACTCCATATTATGAAAGGAGGTAATTAAGTCCGGTTTGGCGGTCGTAATTTCCACATTCCCTCAGCCATTACCGGGTACCTGTTCGCTAGGCCGGGTTTTCACTGACTCCCCCCTCTCTGCCTGCCTCTCTGCCCCGCTTCTTTCCCGCTAGTCTGATGGTTCTGTATTCATACCCACCTAGGCATTAAACTACCAGCAGTACATTAAAGATATCTGTTCATATTGGAAAGTTTATCAATTACAACTTTCGGAAAATACCAATATTTTCCACAAATATCTAGAGAATGTCTCTTTTGATAGGCCACCTTTTAAGCATTGCTGTATTTAAATTGGGAATGATATTATATGGATAATCTGGCTTCGTATGTCCCGATTTGCCAATTATATACATTTTTCAAACTGAACTTTCTTAAAAAACACTAAATTAATTTTTTTTAGAGGAGGAGAAGGAGGTGTTGATTCATCGGGAATTTTCCCGGCCCGGGTCTTTACCAGATGGCGACCCGGCTCCGGCTCCCTGGCGTGGGAGTATCAGAGATTTATGTCTCCCATGGGAGGGGGTACCCCTCAGCGGTGGGACCAACTGGCCCCAGGCCTAGCCACATTCCCCTACCAGCACGAGGCATGGAGGTAGATAGATGCTAGGCCTCTCTGGTCTGCCACCTTCCCTAACGGGAAGGGCATGCTTACGAGCTGCAGATGGTAGCAACCTCCACCCTTGGCACCTACCCTGCCCTAAAAGGGCTGGGCATGGTGATCGACTTGCATTTTTTTTAGAAAACCGACGAAAATTTTGAACTATAAAAAAGAAATAATAAATATTGTTATCGTTTTTATAACAAATATTGTAAGGTACAGTGGTCTCAACTTCCGTTAACTAAAAAGGTAAATGGTTTTAATTATGACCCTTATTTTTAAAGGGGTGAAGGGGTAATCCAGTGGAAGGCCTCGGTCAGATGACCAAAAGCTCCAGGTGTGGGTCTTCAACTAAGACCCGCCTCAGGAAACACTTGACCTGTTTCCTGACGAACCTTACCTAACCTTACGCGTATGAACGTAGATCTACGTTTGGACAGTTAAAGGGTTTTAACTTCTGCTAATTGTCTCTCTTAATTCTTCACAATATTTACCTAGGGTCTACCGGGAGGGTATTCCGGGGATCAATGCCCCCGCTGCCCAGCCAACTACCAGGCCTCCCGGTGGATCAGGGCCTGGTCAACCAGGCTGTTACTGCTGGTTGAGAGTTGAGGGTTCATGGAACAATTGACAAGTGCAGGAGCCTCTGCTCGCCTTTATACAGACACCATTCCCAAAATTGGTCTCTGAGATAACCTTAAAAAGCCTCTTCTAAACGTCTTCAAGGTTTTAACTCATAGTGTTATTTAGAAGGTTGGTATACCTGGAGAGGGTTTCAGGGGTCAACGCCCTAGTGGACCGGTGACCAGGCCTCGTGGTAGACTAGAGCCTCATCAAGCAGACTGTTACTTCTGGCCGCACGCAAACCGACGTATAAATCCCAGACCGGCTGGTCAGGTACTGGCAAATCTGTGTTGCCCTGTGTTGACCTAATTGGGGAAACTTAAATGAGAATTCCTGATCTAATTCTGTTACCCTCTTCCTTCAATGACGATAACAGATAATGCAAATTCTAACCAGCTTCCAGCTTACAGAATTTGAAAGCAAAAAAAATAGGTAGATGCAACATACCTGCAATGAGAAGCAGAGTTCACTGAAAGAAAACACAATGTCAGGGGCCCAAGACTGTTCAACTGCTTCCCAGCATACCAATAGACACCTGGGTGTCTTCACGAGGAAGCTGGATAGACGCATATAGTCAGTATCTAACCAGCCCGGGTTGTGGTTCCTACTTTAGTTTGCATGCAGCCAGCAATAACAGCCTGATTGATCAGGCCCTGATCCACTACAAGGCCTGGTCATGGACCGGAACGCGGGGGCGTTGACCCCTGGAACACCCTCCAGGATAGGACAAGTGACGACCCCTGCAACACCCTTCAGGTAAAGACAAGTGACGACCCCTGCAACACCCTTCAGGTAAGGACAAGTGACGACCCCTGCAACACCCTTCAGGTAAGGACAAGTGAAGACCCCTGCAACAAACTCCAGATAAAGACAAGTGACGACCCCTGCAACACCCTTCAGGTAAGGACAAATGACGACCCCTGCAACACCCTTCAGGTAAGGACAAGTGACGACCCCTGCAACGCCCTTCAGGTAAGGACAAGTGACGACCCCTGCAACACTCTCCAGGTAAGGACAAGTGACGACCCCTGCAACACTCTCCAGGTAAGGACAAGTAACGACCCCTGCAACACCCTCCAGGTAAGAACAAGTGACGACCCCTGCAACACCCTCCAGGTAAGGATAAGTGACGACCCCTGCCACACCCTCCAAATAAGAACAAGTAACGACCCCTGCAACACCCTCCAGGTAAGAACAAGTGAAGACCCCTGCAACACTCCCCAGGTAAGGATAAGTGACGACCCCTGCCACACCCTCCAAATAAGAACAAGTAACGACCCCTGCAACACCCTCCAGGTAAGAACAAGTGAAGACCCCTGCAACACTCTCCAGGTATACCTGGAGTATACCTGGAGAGAGTTCCAGGGGTCAACGCCCCTGCGGCCCGGTCTGTGACCAGGTCTCATGTTGGATCAGAGCCTGATCAACCAGGCTGTTGCTGCTGGCCGCACGCAGTCCAACGTACGAACCACAGCCTGTCTGGTCAGGTACCGACGTTAGGTGCCTGTCCAGTGATTGCTTGAAGACAGCCAGGGGTTTGTTGGTAATCCCCCTGATGTACGCTGGGAGGCAGTTAAACAGTCTTGGGCCCCTGACACTTATTGTGTTGTCTCTCAAAGTGCTAGTGGCATCCCTGCTTTTCATTGAGGGGATGTTGCATCGAAAGCCGAGTCTTTTGCTTTCGTATTGAGTGACTCTCGTGTGCAAGTTTGGTACTAATCCCTCGAGAATTTTCCACGTGTATATAATAATGTATCTCTCCCGCCTGCGTTCTAGGGAGTACAAGTTTAGGAACTTCAAGCGTTCCCAGTAATTGAGGTGGTTTATCGCAGTTATGTGTGCCGTGAAGGTTCTCTGCACGTTTTCTAGGTCAGCAATTTCACCTGCCTTGAAAGGTGCAGTTAGTGTTCAGCAATATTCCAGCCTAGATAGAACAAGCGACCTGAAAAGTGTCAACATGGGCTTGGTATCCCTGGTTTTGAAGGTTCTCATTATCCATCCTGTCATTTTTCTAGCAGATGCGATTGCTACGGCGTTATGGTCCCTGAAGGTGAGATCCTCTGACATGATCACTCCCAGGTCTTTGACATTAGTTTTTCGCTCTATTGTGTGGTTGGAATTAGTTTTGTACTCCGATGAGATTTTAATTTCTTCACGTTTTCCGTATCTGAGTAATTGAAATTTCTCATCATTGAACTTCATATTGTTTTCTGCAGCCCATTTAAAGATTTGGTTTATGTCTGCTTGGAGTCTTGCAGTGTCTTCAACGGTGGACACTGTCATACAGATTCTGGTGTCATCTGCAAAGAAAGACACGGCACTGTGGCTAAGGATAAGTGACGACTCCTACAACACCCTCCAGGTAGGAACAAGTGACGACCCCTGCAACACTCTCCAGGTAAGGACAAGTGACGACCCCTGCAACACTCTCCAGGTAAGGACAAGTGACGACCTCTGCAACACTCTCCAGGTAAGAACAAGTGACGACCCCTGCAACACTCTCCAGGTAAGAACAAGTGACGACCCCTGCAACACTCTCCAGGTAAGGACAAGTGACGACCCCTGCAACACCCACCAGTTAAGAACAAGTGACGACCCCTGCAACACCCTCCAGTTAAGAACAAGTAACGACCCCTGCAACACTCTCCAGGTAAGAACAAGTAACAAGTAACGACCCCTGCAACACCCTCCAGGTAAGGATAAGTGACGACCCCTGCAAAACCCTCTAGGTAAGAAGTGACGACCCCTGCAACACCCTCCAGGTAAAGTGCTACTAGGTCAGATGCCGTGCTCCTTAAGTGTGACCTGATCCGACTAGGTTGGGGAAATGGCTTAAGCTGGTAGGAGCCTTGGACATGCCTCGCATGGGCCAGTAGACCTGTTGCAGTGGTCCTACTTATGAATAAATATATATCATGTAAATAATTAATAATATACCCAAACAGGCTATAAAAATTATGAGATTTTTACATTATAATCGAAATGTTTTTCAAAACTGTTTAATATAAAAAGAAAAATATATATATTTTTAAAGATAATAATATTTTATATAAAGTCTAATTTGACATAATTTATTTGTTGTTTTCCTTTAAAGTAAATAATTTATTATAATTAGTAATGTTACTGTTAATAAAAAATAAATAATTTTTTTAACTTTGACAGAATAATACGAGTGTATAATATATTTTATGGATGACAATTATATTTTCTTTTGTAAAACTAGTAAGTACTAGTATGTACAACTATGTACTAATAATAATACATATCTTTATTTCTACAAGTACATGTACAAGGTATACAGACCATAGTTGACATCGATGACATACTATAATATAGAAAGTCCCAGGATGCCACCCACACCAGTCCACTAACATCCAGGATGCGACCCACACCAGTCCACTAACACCCAGGATGCCACCCACACCAGTCCACTAACACCCAGGATGCGACCCACACCAGTCCACTAACACCCAGGATGCCACCCACACCAGTCCACTAACACCCAGGATGCGACCCACACCAGTCCACTAACACCCAGGATGCCATCCACACCAGTCCACTAACACCCAGGATGCCATCCACACCAGTCCACTAACACCCAGGATGCGACCCACAATAGTGCACTAACACCCAGGATGCCACTCACACCAGTCCAGTAACACCCAGGATGCCACCCACACCAGTCCACTAACACCTAACCCAGGTATTTTACTGATGGGTGAACATAGACAACCGGTGTAAGGAAACACGTCCAATGTTTCCACCCCTTCGCCGGGAATCGAACCCAGACACTCACCGGACATTAAAATTATTTACCCTTCTCAGTTTATGTTTCGTGCCAAAGAGTATGGCTTCCTTTTTCTCGAGGTATAGTGATAGTTTGTTGTCTACTAACCATTTGCTGCAGTTCCAGTGTTATTATATTAGCTATAGCTTGTGGGTCTTTACCTGACACTAACAGAGCACTGTCATCCGCATACCGTAGGAGAGTTTGCACTTGGCACTGATGGGCATGTCGTTTACATAACATAGGAATAATAAGGGACCCAGAATACTACCTTGGGGAACTCCACATGCTATCGGCAGTGGTTCTGATTCTGTTTTGTTGATTTTGACAATTTGTTTCCTGTTGCTAAGATAGGACTTAAACCAGTCTGTGGAACCTATGCCGATAGCTTGAAGTTTCTTACATAATACTTATATTGTGGTTGACAGTATCAAAGGCCTTTTGCAAGTCTAAAGTTACCATTCCTATGAGGTTCCCTATAGACATTTCAGTTCTCAAGTAATCCATTAGATTAATTAGGGAGGTGTCGGTTGAGTAAGATCTTCTAAAGCCTGATTGGAAACTATGGAGAATGTTGAAGATTGAGACACTTATGATAAATGGTCATTAAGATACTTAACTACTTGACAATACACCGCCCTCTCTAGAATTTTGAATATTACACTGAGTATACTAACAGGCCTATATGTAGTTGCTGACATCAGACCTACTATTTTTCTTGAAGATAGGAGTAACTCTGGCCTCCTTGAACCCCTCTGGTACTGTATTAGTGGTGATGGACAAATTTATTATGTGAGCAATGGGGATTGCCAGTTCAGAGGCACCATCTTTTAGGAACTTAGACGGGATGTTATCTGGGCCGGTGCTCTTAGTTGGGTTTAATCTGCTTAGTTCTTTTTGCACGAAGTCATGAGATACACTTACTAGATTACAACTGTTTGGAGTTACCCCTTTATTGGTATAGTATGTTTTAAATTTATCAGAGTCTGTGTTAAAGGTATTTGATGCAGCTGGTAGCTTACTTACTAGTGTTGAGGCGACAGTTGTGTAGTATGAATTAAAACAATTTGCCACTTTAGTTGTTTCGTGGTATACCTCTTTATCGATATTTAGTACTATATTAGATCTATCTATCGATTTTTGAGCAACAGTGCCTTGCTTTTGCTCCTTTTATAAGCCTCTGCACTCTCTTCCTCACCCTTTGGAATTCATTTAGAGCTGCCTTAAATCTTTTTAGCAACTGGTCTCTGCATTTCATATTACCTAATATCTCAGTAGTCATCCAGGGTTCATGTCTTCGTTTAATCCTAGTTTCACTAGGACGGCCACTCCACTAAAGGGCACTCTCGACTTCTCTACAGTAGAATAGCCACGTATCTTTATATGTTGGTCTTGCCTCACAGCTGTCTCATTCAGGAGGATGTCAGGGTTGTGATTGTGTAGTTCGACTTCGAGGAGATCCCGGTTGTTAAAGAAATGTTGATTATTAAGTTTTAAAATTGTAATCCCCAATATTTCTTGTAGTTTGCGCTTTTACTGCGGACAGAGAGTTGGTGTCTGAGATTATAGTTGCAGTTTGATTGCAAGCTCCTGGCCAGGTCGAGACATATGGGCGAGTCTCCTCATACCCACTGTCCCTGTTAACCTTCAGTAAAAAGGTATCTGGGAGTTAGTCGATCATTGTGGGTAGCATCCTGGGGAATGGTCAAGTACTACAAACAACTGAGAAACTTGAATGTCTCTCAAATGACCTAATGATGCACTATCTGTGCCCAAAGTACACGACAAACTCCAGGTAAGCTTTCCCTACTCGACTCATCAAGGGAAGGAGTGTAGTTCTGAGTGCTTTTCTGCGTACTGAAAATTTCCCCTTCCTTATCAACAGATGCTTCAGATTCATCCTCTGACAACTGAGGTGTGGTATTCCCTGTTTCAGGTTGCATATTCACAACATGGAGGCTCCATGTGTTAATGTGTTAGTCCACTTGAAGTATAGTGGGAAAGTACTTGTACTGTAGGGTCAGCTTCAACAGTGTCTGGCGCAAGGTCAGGGGCGGGTATTAACGTAGTGGTCTGAGTTGGTATTACAATTGGGACTTTCCTTACGCCTGAGCCTTGATTGTGGGAAGAAGTTTGCGTATGTATGGGTGTAGGGGAGGGCACATACTTCTGGCTTGAGAGGACTGGTCCATAATTGACTGCACATTATTTGGGATTATTATGGGACTGATCCCATTAGCCACTAACAAGTCATTGAAAATAGAGGAAAAGAGTTTAAAATTTCTACCTGCCACCTCCTTAGCCAACATAAACATCAGTGTACCTCGCATAACATCTACCTCTGAGGACCACTGAGACAGGGATTGATGATGCTTCTTGTGCTAGGTGTGTATTGGGGTTAGGGTGAGTCGCTGCAGGAAGGGCAGAATTCCAAAAAGAACCCCAATGGAAATAAGTCACTTTGTCTGACTTTTTTGGAATATCCTAGGTTATCTACACATAAGCTGCTATGTATGATAATCTATGTAACTGTATTTATGTATACCTGAATAAACTTACTTACTTAAACATTGGAATTGGTAGAGGTACCAGCTCCAGGTAGATTAGGGAACGAAGCCTGGGACATGTTTGGAGGCGCTTGGGTTGTGGTTTTCTGAGTCCTTGTCTGTTTCTTAGCATCCACAATTTTCTGTATTGTAGTTTTCCTAACAGGACAGATAGGGGAGACAGCATGATGTTTACCATTACAAAGGGCAAACTTGGGGTTGTTTCTGTTAACAAAATGTGATCAGCCGCGAGGGAGCCTTCTCCAAATTCAACTTCAATAACAAAAACATAAGGTGGGACCAAGTAAACCAAGTCCTAAATGATATAAACTGGGAAGATTGCCTAAGCATCACGGATCCCAACCTATGTCTAGAACAAATTAACTCTGTGGTACTTGAGGTTTGCTCAAGGCAAATTCCCTTAAGGAAAAGGAGGAGAAGATGCAAACTAGAAAGAGAGAGGTGCTCCCTATACAGGCGAAGGCAAAGAATAACGGAGCAGCTACAGGAGGCCAATATCTCTGAAATACGTAGGGAGACACTACTCAGAGAAATAGCAAACATCGAATTAAAACTAAAGGAATCTTACAGGAATCAAGAGACACAGGAAAAACTAAAAGCCATAAATGAAATTGAAAGAAACCCTATTTTTTTTTCCTATGCAAAATCAAAGTCGAGAACAACAACCAGTATTGGGCCCCTACTTAAACGGGATGGGTCCTACACAGATGACAGCAAAGAAATGAGTGAGTTACTTAAATCCCAGTATGACTCAGTTTTAAGCGAGCCACTAACCAGACTGAAAATCGAAAACCTAAATGATTTTTTTATGAGAGTGCCACAGAATTTGACAGACGCATGCCTTTCTGACATCACCACGACGCCAAATGACTTCGAAAAGGCAATAAATGACATGCCCATGCACTCCGCTCCAGGCCCAGACTCATGGAACTCCGCGTTCATCAAGAACTGCAAGAAGCCCCTATCACATGCTTTTAACATCCTATGGAGAGGGAGCATGGACACTGGGATCGTCCCGCAGCTACTAAAAACAACAGAAATAGCCACGCTCCACAAAGGGGGCAGTAAAGCAATAGCAAAGAACTACAGACCAATTGCGCTAACGTCCCATATCATAAAAATCTTTGAAAGGGTTCTAAGAAGCAAGATCGCCACCCATCTTGATACCCATCAATTGCACAACCCAGGACAGCATGGGTTTAGAGCAGGCCGCTCCTGTCTGTCCCAACTACTGGACCACTACAACAAGGTCCTGGATGCTCTAGAAGATAAACAGAATGCAGATGTTATATACACAGATTTTGCGAAAGCCTTCGACATGTGTGACCATGGTGTTAGAGCACACAAAATGCGTGATAAAGGCATAACAGGAAAAGTTGGTAGATGGATCTATAATTTCCTAACATGTAGAACACAAAGAGTAGTAGTCAACAGAGTAAAGTCTGAGGCAGCTACTGTGAAAACTCTGTTCCACAAGGCACAGTACTTGCTCCCATCCTATTCCTCATCCTCATATCAGACATTGACAGGGATATAAGCCACAGTGCTGTGTCTTCCTTGCAGATGACACCCGAATCTGTATGACAGTGTCCACCGTTGAAGACACAGCAAGACTCCAAGCAGACATAAACCAAATCTTTAAATGGGCTGCAGAAAACAATATGAAGTTCAATGATTAGAAATTTCAATTACTCAGATACGGAAAACGTGAAGAAATTAAAATATCATCGGAGTACAAAACTAATTCCAACCACACAATAGAGCGAAAAACTAATGTCAAAGACCTGGGAGTGATCATGTCAGAGGATCTCACCTTCAAGGACCATAACAAAGTAGCAATTGCATCTGCTCGAAAAATGACAGGATGGATAATGAGAACCTTCAAAACCAGGGATGCCAAGCTCATGTTGACACTTTACAGATCGCTTGTTCTATCTAGGCTGGAATATTGCTGCACACTAACTGCACCTTTCAAGGCGGGTGAAATTGCTGACCTTGAAAATGTGCAGAGAACCTTCACCGCACGCATAAGTGCGATAAACCACCTCAACTACTGGGAACGCTTGAAGTTCCTAAACCTGTACTCTCTAGAACGCAGGCGAGAGAGATACATTATTATATACACGTGGAAAATTCTCGAGGGCTTAGTACCAAACGCAAGTTTGGTACTAAGCCCTCGAAAGCAAAAGACTCGAAAGCAAAAGACTCGAAAGCAAAAGACTCGGCAGGCGATGTAACATCCCCCCAATGAAGAGCAGGGGTGCCACTAGCACGTTGAGGGACAACACAATAAGTGTCAGGGGCCCAAGATTGTTCAACTGCCTCCCAGCATACATCAGGGGGATTACCAACAAACCCCTGGCTGTCTTCAAGCAGGCACTGGACAGGCACCTCAAGTCGGTACCTGATCAGCCGGGCTGTGGTTCGTACGTGGGACTGCGTGCGGCCAGCAGTAACAGCCTGGTTGATCAGGCTCTGGTCCAACAGGAGGCCTGGTCACAGACCGGGCAACGGGGGCGTTGACCCCTGGAATTCTCTCCAGGTAGACTCCAGGTAGACAGTCCCTGAAAACATGCTCACCAGAGCAGATACTGCTGATCGTTTTCTGACTGCTGCATTTATTTGTGTTATGACCAAACTCATAACACTTAAAACATTGCGTCATACTGACAAACCTTTCCATGGAGATTTGGTCTGGTGTACATCGAGTTCCAAAGCATTTCATCCCATTCTGACAAAAGAGTTTAGCTTCTTCCTGTGTCACGAGGATTAATTTTAGTGTATGTTGGACACTTGAACTTTTGCTAAATTTATATGTCTTAAGAACCTTGAACTCAGAATTTTCCTGATTTATTTCTTCAACAAGTTCCTCACCAGTGCAGCTCCATAGTCATGGACATGTGTCAGTAACTTGTGACAAAAGTCAACGTCAGTGTGGTTGTTATGGCTGCTACGTCGTCCTGTCTTCCCGAACTTGACCTGTTATGAAGTCGTTTTCACAAAATGACGGAACGTGGAAAGTGAAGAGTGAATATGGTCTGTGTCGAGATCCTCAAAATGACCTTGAGACATCAAATACCGTCCTATGTGGCTATGGAAGAATTCAGAACACAGGTTTATGTTACATACTTGGGGCAACTGCATATGTGCAGCATATGGGGTCCACAGGGCATATGGCAGTAGACTGTGCTGGAAGGACTTATCAACAGTCATAGCGGCGTACCGACAACGATATGCGTGATAAGAAGGATGATGATAATGGACGGAGCCAAGAGAATGTGGGCGTGGTGGAGTCGGCCAAGTGGAGTGCAGAGGTGGAGGCTGCTGAGGAAAGGGTATATACCTTACCTGATAGTGTGGTGCAGCAGGGGATTGTGGAGAGTGAGGGGACCCCGGAAGGATTGGGATTGGAATTGGGGTTACATGATCCACTGTTGGAGGGTCTACAACATTTGTTAAATAGTCCTTTGGATGACCTGACGACCCTGAATGTAAGTATGAGTGGAGTAGTGCCTGAGGAGAATGTGATGGAGACAGTGGAAAAGTGTGTGAATGAGGTTGTGGAGGAGATAGCCCTACCGGTCAAGGTTGTGAGTGCGGAAGTGCATTGTTCTCATAACTTTGAGGACATGGAGGCCTCTGAATCTTCCAGGAAAAGGCCTGGTGAGCCTGAAGAGGAGGACGTGTGTTAGCCTGCACAAAGGGCCAAGAAACCTTGGGTGGAGGTAGACCGTGGGCAAGGGTGGTGTAAGCAGCAAGGATGTTTGTATGGAAAGTAAGAAGCTTATGGATAGAGTGAATGATAAGACCAGTGATAAGGTGTCAAGGCAGGGATTGTCAAAGATAGTGTGCAGAAATTGCAAAGACACTGAAGAAACCCCTGATGCAATGTTCAGGTGCCTTAATGTAAATGTCAATGGCCTCCGGTCTGAGGTCAAGAGTAGGTGGCTGGAGGTAACATTGAAAAGGATGAAAGTAGATTTGTGTATTATACAGGAGCACAACTTTCGTGTTGGGTATGAATTGTGTTTGAATGGGTTCCAGGTGTTTGCAGGTGGGTCGGCTAATTTCAAGGGTGGGGTGGCAATAGGAATCCAGTCCCTTTCGACTATTGACATGGGAGGAGGGGGGTGGGGGTAGGATGGTACATGTAGAGGGATTCTGGGGAGAATATAGGGTGATGTTTGTGGTAGTCTACATGCCGGCCGTGAATTGTAGGAAAGCGAAAGAGGACTTTATTAGGGAAACTTTGATATGTGGGATGCGTGGTATGCCAGTCATTACCGGTATGGGAGGTGATTGGAACTGCATCGCCGCAAGGATGTAGAACCCCGTGGGGCAGGTTGTGTATTGGGATTGCTAAGGGAGGTTTTAGGAGTGGTAGGTTTGGTGGACGTGGTGTGTGGTGATGGGTGGAAAGTTGAACACACCTTTGTGAGACACTGTTACGCAGCTCACTTGGACAGGGTATATGTTTCCAAGGCAGTGCATGTGGTACGTATACAGAATATAGATGTTGGGTTTTCTGACCATAGTTGTGTGTTAGTAGATTTAAATTGGCTGGGAGTGGTGACAACATATCAAAGTTTTTGGAAAATGAACGTGAGGTTTTTACATAACGATGGTAGGCGGGAAAATTTTGCGGAGTGGTGAACAATGCTATTGAGGGATGGAAAGCGAGAGGGAGACATAACACGATGGTGGCATAAACAGGCAAAACAGGCTATCAGAGATTACTATCGAAGGGAGGCTCAAATCGATGGTCAATACCAGTACGGACTACAGCATTGTCTAGAGGAACAATTAAGGGGTTATAATGACAGGGGCGGGATTCATCAGGTGGAGGTGGCGGGATTGAAGGAACAGCTGTGCATGGTGCAGAATGAAAGGTTTCACGCATTTAGGATAAAGGCAGGAGTAGAGGATGTATTGTGGGAAATCGGCTATGTAAATTTCAGAAGAGGCATTCAGATATGACAATACTGTCGGTGAGAGTGCATGAGGAGATTGGGAGTTATCAGGTGGGGCAGGTTCTTAGATCAACGGAGAGTATCATCTGCTATGCTGATATGTGGTTTGAGGATATTTACAGAGTAGAGAGGGTGGGGAAGAAGCCAGGGGGGCAGTATTAGAGGGTATTATGCCCAGAAGTGGGAAGGATGAATGGCGATGTATGGATGATGTAATTACTGAAGAGGAAGTTTGGGTCGCAATACAGGGGATGCAGGAGCGTAAGGCACCGGTATAGATAAATTGCCGAGTGATTTTTATATTTTTTAAATTTAGAGGCGATGCGGGAATGTCTGACGAGTGTGTTTAATAGAATGAAGGATGATGGTGTCATGGGGGAGGGACCAGAATATAGGAGTGGCGGTGTTGGTGCCGAAGGGAAAGGAGGTGACAACAATAAAGAATTATCATGCTATATCTCTCCTATGCACCGACTATAAAAATTTTGCGCGTATATTAGCTAATAGGATAAAGCGTGTATTGGGAGTTGTAATAGCTTCAGGTCAATGGGGAATCCCGGGGCGCAATATGAGAGAAGGGCATTGTTGAATTAGGGAATTTCTTGAGAATTGAGCAGGGGGGGGGTGTAGGTGGTAGATTGGGAGGGTGCGTACGATTGTGTGGAAAGAGGAATGTTAGTGAAAGTAATGGAAAAACATGGCTTTAGTAGTGGGGTCCTTAGATGGGTTGAAACGTTGTATGCAGGTGCGTGTGTGCCTGTACAGGTAAATAAGAAAGTGGGGAAGGAGGTTCGAATGGAGAGGGGTTTGTGACAGGGCTGTACCCTGTAGCAAATTCTCTTTGCATGTGTGCAGGACCCTTTTTATAGATTGATACAGGAAGGGGTAAGAGAAGAAGCAGAAGGGCTTGGCAGTGTGACAGGCATCACAGGGTATGTTGATGACACCACCCTTTTAGTGGGGAATGAGGAGGGATTGGGTAATGTAGGGGTTATAATAGGAGTTTTTGGGAGTGCTACGGGATTCAGAGTAAATAAAGCAAAATCAAAATTATTGGAGGTGGGGGCATGGGTGGGGAGGCATTTGGGATAAGGTATGGATGGGTGATAATTGACAGTTTGAAGATATGTGGTGTGGTATTCTGTATGGATGTGTGCAAAACTAGGATATTAAATACAGAGGTGGTAGTGGGTGCGGCGATAGGTAGAATGAGTGGGTGGAAGCCAGGTGATGTAACACTGTTGCAAAGGGTCATTGTTGTGAATATGTTGGTATTTAGTAAATTGTGGCATGTGGTGGCCGTTTATCCATTGGTGACGCAAGATGTCATAATGCTGCAAAATCGAGTCATACGGTATATATGGGGATATGGGAAACATTGGTTGTCGAAGGAGGTGGTAATGGAGAGGCGGGGTGTGGGTGGAATGGGGTTGTTGCCATTGCAGCAGATGTTAATAGGGATGTATGTAAAACACACATTCTTAGGTGTGGCTGGGGTGGGAGGGCGAAAGGTGGGAAGGGTTATGAATGAGGTTCGAGGATGGTGGCAGGGAAAGGACCTGAGGATATGTTGCGTACACTCCTGGCTGTGAGGGACCGTCTAGGGTGAAGGTGAGTAAATTAGCGAGGGTGGGGGAGGGCAGGGGGCAGGGTCTAGGATCGGTATTAGGGGAGTCGGTGTTCCCTATGTGGCTTAGGCGACGGTCTGGAGTTTTGAGACTCAGTGACCGTGGGTTCGAACCCCACCCGTGGTATGGTTTGTTTGCAATCGTGTCATTACGATTTCGTGAGTCATGGAGGAGTGTATGGAGTAGTTTTGGGAAGTTGCGGATACCATCGTTAGTAAGGGATACTGCATATCGTTTTCTACATGGGATATTGGCTTCAAGGGAGGTGTTGTATAATATGGGATTGGTAAGGGAACGAGCGTGTGAGTGGTGTGGGAGCAATGAAAATGCGTATCATGCCGTTAATTTTTGTGAGGAGCTAGGGCATCTGAGGTTATGGTTTGGAAGGGTGCTTCGATTGGTGGGAGGGGGGGGAATTAATGGCGCTGAGAGTATTAAGCTTCGATAACAAAAAAGGCACAATACCATGACTGGAACAATACACACTTTGTGACTTTGTAAATAGTCCAAGTCGGACCGAAACGTCGTCGTAAGCTCCTCTTTTCTATGTGCAGGTTGTGTGTGTATTAAGCTTTGATATTGTGGGAGTTAGTAGAGACGTAAGGCGAGCGATTATGTATTTAACTGTCGATTTTATATATATTTCGTGGTCAATGCAACAAGTTAGAGGAGCGATCAGGATCAGGGCCATAGCCTCATGTTTTTATAAGACGTGTCTAAGAAATCGGAATATATATGGGAGAGCATGGGAGGGGGCTTTTCCTGAGGCATATAGAGAGATAACCGTAGGAAATTATTAGAGTTAAGGTAATATAGTGTACTGGGAACTGGTTTCTCAGGTGAGGTGAGGATAAATTTCCGTGTGAGTTGTAAATCTTTGTGTGATGGGGGCGTATGAATGAGGTGGGAGGGAAGGAAGGTGACGGATGACGATGATTATGACTTCATGACATAGGTATGCAAGGGGACGTGCCAGGTGATGAGGAGGGGGGGATTATGTATGGGGAATAGCATTGGGGGTTTTCACAGAGTCGCTATGGACATGGTAATGCACAGGTTTAGTGCTTATGTTTATAAATACATATATATGTTTTGTTCATTGTCTTTAGGAGTCCAATTGGTTGCATTTACGGTGGTTTAGCGTGTAAAGCTTGCCTTTATGGATCACTGGTAGTATGATATATGGTAGTATGATATCACTGGTAGTATGGATATATGGAGTTTGGTTATGTGTAACCTTATCAGATGTGCCCTTAATTGGGTTGGTAGGGTGTGAGTATATTGCATAATCTATGTTATGGCATCGGGTTTACTAGGAGGAGGAGGCGTGGGAGTATCAGTGACCTATGTCTCCCATGGGAGGGGATACCCCTCATAGGCGGGACCAACTGGCCCCAGGCCTAGCCACATTCCCCACCAGCACGAGGCATAGAGGTAGATAGATGCTAGGCCTCTCTGGTCTGCCACCTTCCCTAACAGGAAGGGCAGGCTTACGAGCTGCAGATGGTAGCAAGCTCCAGCCTTGGCACCTACCCTGCCCTAGAAGGGCTGGGCATGGTGATCGACGGCGTTTACTATTGGTTGCGATGCCTATTAACATTTCCAGAACTTAATTGTCAATTGTACTGGAGAATAATGTTATATATTTGTTTGTTCTACTGGGATCTTGGTGATCATTTATGTGTATGGTATACATTTGGTTAGAATGTAATGGTTTAATTGTATATGTTTAGAGTGTATCCTTACACCTGTTGTCATGTTCACCTAGCAGCAAATAGGTACCTGGGTGTTAGTCGACTGGTGTGGGTCGCATCCTGGGGGACAAGATTAAGGACCCCAATGGAAATAAGACAGACAGTCCTCGATGACGCACTGACTTTCTTGGGTTATCCTGGGTGGCTAACCCTCCGGGGTTAAAAATCCGAAGAAATCTTATCTTTTATCCTGGTAGGTGGGTTGGCTACTTGGCTGGAATAACCGTGCTCTTAAAGCTTGTACCAAGCGCGGACCTGAGTATACAGAAGACGATATGATGAACATATGTTAGGATGTGTTGTGTATATAAACCTGTATTGATAAAGCCACTGGAGGGCGAAACGTTTACAATAAAGATACCCAGATGTTGTACATGTGTCTTTATTTCATATATAAACCTGTATCTGGTGAACCTTGAATGTTGGGGATCCCATTTTGAAGAGATCCTATCCTTTCAGTCCCGATTAGTGCATTGAGTGTGCAGGTTCTGATCAATGGGTTATGGTGTTTCAATAATAATAACTCATAAGGATATGTACGGCCATTGTATAATGTGATTCTCATTACGTTACATCGTAGCATTGCGGCAATGCCCATACTTATTGTGAGAAGTTTCATGATAGCCAAAAATTATGGTCAATTGTACAAGTGTATATTGTCATACGTATACTTGTTCTTAGGGGCCTTGGTGACCCTATATGTGTATGTTATTACATAGTTGAATTTGATGAGGCATGTGCAATTTGTATAGTGATATGGTATTGATCTATAGTGTTTTCCTGTGATGTCCGGGAACAATGATTGGATTAGAGGGTTTGTATCAGGTCATAGTGGACCTTAATTGATCCCTATATAGGGAAGAGGGAGGAATTTTGGTAGCTAGCTGGCTACAGAGATGGTTATCAAATGTGCTATTGTGTATGGTGTTTACACCAGGTGTACCCGTGTGTACGTATATTTCTGGTGTATGCGACTGGTGGTTGTCATATATAGAGGAGTGATGTAGTATATATTTGAAATGTATTAGCTGCTAAAAATTTATATTGTAGCAGGGACAAACCTATATAATGGAGGAGCTTTGTTATTGTGATATGGTTATTTTTTGTTGCGGTTCACCTTATTGGGGTAGGAGTTATAGGTTCTAAGCGCTGTCAGGCCTATGGGTCTCAATTATTATATGTCATATGTTTGGTGATGTATTTTGTTTTAATAAAAATAAAAATAAACTAATAGTGACATAGTTAATGCCACACAACACCTTTGTTGCTGAGTCTGGCACCGACTCTTACCTTTGTTGCTGTGTCTAGCACCGACTCTTACCTTTGGGGCTGTGTCTGGCACCGACTCTTACCTTTGTTGCTGTGTCTGGCACCGACTCTTACCTTTGTTGCTGTGTCTGGCACCGACTCTTACCTTTGGGGCTGTGTCTGGCACCGACTCTTACCTTTGTTGCTGTGTCTGGCACCGACTCTTACCTTTGGGGCTGTGTCTGGCACCGACTCTTATTACTGGTCCATCCTCTCTTACTACATATGCTGAAATAAAATTTTATTATAGTTACCCAAGAAAATTTACAAATTTGCATTAGGACCTTTAATTTTTATTTCATTTATAAATTTATATATTATCTGTATAAAATAATTAAGAAAAATAAATAAAAATTTATATTATTAATTGAAATCAATGTTTTTATTAAATTCTTTTAAAAATAACATTAATTTTTTATATTTTTGTAAAAATTATATTTAATTTGTATATATAAAATTAATTAGACCAACATAATCGGTTTTCGTTTTACACTCATATTTTTTTAAAACCCGTAAGGGTTTAATTTGACTTCATAAGGTGCGTGATAAGGTGTAGTTCACCTGAAGACCATAACTGTAAATTATTGTGTGAGTAAATTATACCTGCAAGAGGTTTACAAGGCATTACCTGAGTTATTACCTGCAAGTAATTTGGGTCTACCTGCCTGGAGAGAATTCCAGGGTCAACGCCCCCGCGGCCCGGTCTGTGACCAGGCCTCTTGTTGGACCAGAGCCTGATCAACCAGGCTGTTACTGCTGGCCGCACGCAGTCCAACGTACTGATCAGGTACCGACTTGAGGTGCCTGTCCAGTGCCTGCTTGAAGACAGCCAGGGGCTTGTTGGTAATCCCCCTGATGTATGCTGGGAGGCAGTTGAACAATCTTGGGCCCCTCACACTTATTGTGTTGTCCCTCAACGTGCTAGTGGCACCCCTGCTCTTCATTGGGGGGATGTTACATCGCCTGCCGAGTCTTTTGCTTTCGTACGGAGTGATTTTTGTGTGCAAGTTTGGTACTAAGCCCTCGAGAATTTTCCATGTGTATATAATAATGTATCTCTCCCGCCTGCGTTCTAGAGAGTACAGGTTTAGGAACTTCAAGCGTTCCCAGTAGTTGAGGTGGTTTATCGCACTTATGCGTGCGGTGAAGGTTCTCTGCACATTTTCAAGGTCAGCAATTTCACCCGCCTTGAAAAGTGCAGTTAGTGTGCAGCAATATTCCAGCCTAGATAGAACAAGCGATCTGTAAAGTGTCAACATGGGTTTGGCATCCCTGGTTTTGAAGGTTCTCATTATCCATCCTGTCATTTTTCGAGCAGATGCAATTGCTACATTGTTATGGTCCTTGAAGGTAAGTGGGACTCAAGTCAAAGCAGGTCGCTGAACTGTAACTCCCTCGATGCACATTTCTTCACCTCTCACAAAAACAAGATCCACAATGCCCAGCCTTTTTAGGGCAGGGTAGGTGCCAAAGCTGGAGTTTGCTACCATTTGCAGCTCGGAAGCCTGCCCTTCCCGTCAGCCTTCTTGGGGCGGGGAAGATGGCAGACCAGAGAGGCCTAGCTAGGCCTGGGGACAGTTGGTCCCAACGATGAGGGGGTATTTGTACCTCTTCCCATGGGAGACATAGGTCTCTGATACTCCCACGATGGGTCGCCATCTGGAAGAGACCTGGGCCGGGAGAATTCCCGGCGAATCAACACCTCCTCCTCTCACAAAAAGCTACACTTGACATTAAATTAATATTTGCAATACTAAAACAAGCTACTCTGGTAAATTAAAGATGTGGACTGTATATGATTTGGCTTGCTGGGTACACATTTAATTACTGGAAGACACTTAATGCTGATGGAACACTGCTTAACATTACCCTAACAGCTAGGATTTACGATGGCCAACGCAAAAACTACTGTACATTATAAGAACATAAGAAAGAAGGAACACTGCAGCAGGCCTACTGGCCCATGGGAGGCAAGTCCAATTCTCCCACCGACTTAAGCCAATGCCTTGACCTGTTCAGGTCAGTCACATTCACTTAAGAAAGGAGTACTGCATCTGACCTAGTAGCACAAGCTAGTCAGGTCTAACTCACACCCACCCACACCCACTCATGTATTTATCTAACCTATTTTTAAAACTACACAACGTCTTAGCTTCTATGACAGTACTCGGGATTTTGTTCCACTCATCCACAACTATATTACCAAACCAGTGCTTTCCTATATCCTTCCTGAATCTGATTTTTCCAATTTAAAACAATTGCTGCAAGTCCTGTCAATGCTAGATATTTTTAGCACGCTATTTACATCCCCTTTATTAATTCCTGTTTTCCATTTATACACCTCAATCATATCCCCCCTAATTCTACGCCTTTCTAGAGAGTGCAGATTTTGGGCCCTCAGTCTATCCTCCTTTGTACGTTCTCCAGAGCATTTATATCCATTCTGTAATACGGTGACCAAAACTGTGAAGCATAATCTAAATGAGCCCTATCCAAAGATATATAGAGTTGAAGAACAACCTGAGGACTTCTATTATTTATACTTCTTGATATGAAGCCAAGGATTCTGTTATCTCTATTGCGAACACTGATGCACTGTTGTCTTAGTTTCAGATTACTGCTAACAAGAACTCCTAAATCCGTAATATTAAGATCTACTGTACATTATTTAGTTTATGTGGCATGGTTATTTTCCTGTCCAACATTTAGAACTTTGCATTTGTCTATATTAAACTGCATCTGCCACTTCTCCGACCACTGCATCAGTCTATTCAAATCATCCTGGAGTGCTCTAATGTACTCATTCGAATGAATTGGACGGCCTATTTTGGTGTCATCAGCAAATTTGCTTATATTGCTATTTATTCCCTCATCTATATCGTTTATGTAAATTGTGAACAACAAGAGGCCCAACACTGACCCCTGTGGAACACCGCTCCTGACGTGCCCCCACTCTGATTTCTCCCCATTTATGCAAACTCTCTGCTGTCTATTTGTCAACAATGCCTCTACCCAGGACAAAAATTCTCCTCCTATTCCGTGTGCCTTAATTTTTCTCAATAGCCTCACCTGGAGTCTGAATACTGGCTCATGCCTGCCCTCAGACAATGGGGTTGAGCACTTCACCTGGGAAGCACATCTACAGAGCTCCATCACGTCTGCTGTCAATACCAGTCTAGCTGAGTCAGCTGACAGTCAGCCACCGAGCTCATCTGACCGGGGCTTCACGTCTCCAGATGTTCCTAGTCTTGCTCGTGTGGTATACAAAATGAAGTCCCACATAGGACTACTGGAGAGACAGCAATTTCTCCGGAAAAAACAACTTGAGCAGCACAAGGAAAGATGTGTAGAGAGTACCAATAGCAAGATTGTCACAAATTCTGAAAGCGAGTGTAAGGCTGATGAACAAGGTGGTGGTAGTGTCCTTAATTACGGCAATGACGAACCCAACAGCTGTGTTGATAACTATAGTGAGCATCATGCTGAGGGCAGTGTTGTCTCTGATGTTAGTAATAGTGATGTGTGTCATATAAGTGGTGGTGCCGATTATGATGAGGGCAGTGGTTTCTGTGGGGAATTGTGAGACTACCTGTATGGACTTCACCGCCACTTACAAACAGATAATCTCACCGGGAGGTGACCGTCTAGTATAATTTTACCGCAGTCACTCCCTTGAGGTATGTGAGAAACTTTACCCACTCCTGGTCGTACCCGAGGGGTTAGTTAGTTTAATATCTATATTATGCACCCCATACCCATCCTGTGGGCGGTAGTCAAAAGATTACAGAGGTACATAATTGGTCCATTGACTGGACTCCAAAGTTTTGATAGCTGAACAAGTTACAGCGGTAATGAACTAGATCTGGTCACAATTATGACAAGTTACAAAAGTAATGAGCTCCAGGTAGAGCTGGTCACACTCATGACAAGTTACAGAGGTAATGAACTAGAGCTGTTCACAATCATGACAAGTTACAAAGGTAATGAGCTCCAGGTAGAGCTGGTTACAATCATGACAAGTTACAAAGGTAATGAGCTCCAGGTAGAGCTGGTCACACTCATGACAAGTTACAAAGGTAATGAGCTCCAGGTAGAGCTGGTCACAATCATGACAAGTTACAAAGGTAATGAATCATAATCACATCATATATAGTTACAATAATGAACAAATTACTACATATACACACATATATACACACACACACACACACACACACACACACACACACACACACACACACACACGACACGTGGCAATCTTTATTTACAGGGAGCAAAGTCAGGGTATTTTTTCCAGAATGGTCTGTAATATACCACTGTGGATAAAATATTTTGACATATCTTGAACATTTCTGAGTGAGTTGTCTCTGAATTCATTAATTTTATCGCACTCCAGTACATAATGACGCAGGGTGTGACAATAATCCAACTGGCAAAGTTTACATTTTGTTTGGTCTACATCTGATGGTGGTGATTTAACCTGCCAAAGATACTTGTAACCCAGCCGGAGGCGGGCGATGGTGACATCCAAGAGTCTGCTTATTTTGTTGGATGCACCATAGACATGTGGCTCCTCCTGCATGATAGAATGATGATAGATGGACTGACTGGTGTCAATCTCCCTGAGTCTTAAGTCAATAAAATTCAGTTGAAGTTCTTTTCGTATTATTGTTCTCAAACTGCTAACTGACAAGCCAAGATTGTAATCTATCCCCTCTTTGAAAGCATAAAACTTAGCCAATTTATCAGTTCTATCATGCATCTGAAGACCAATGTGAGATGGAATCCACAGCATGTGCACTCTGACTCTACTATCCACAATCCTACCATACCTGTGCCGGGCTTCTGACACAAGCATGCTACAAGTTATACTTGATGAGTTGAGAGCATTTATGGATGACAGAGAATCAGTTACAATTAGAGAGTCAACCTTAGATACATGGACGCATTTGAGTGCAAGGAGTATGGCAAACAGTTCTGTCTGAAGGGTAGAGGCCCAGTTATTGATGCGTGCTCCAATTTCTTTAAGAGAGCCATCACTCTGTATGACAACAGCAGCACTACCAGCTGCACCAGTGGATTGGTGAACAGAACCATTAATGTAAATAATTTGTGAGAGAGTGTGCTGTTTGGGTAAATTATCAATACAGCTTAAGGCATCATGTTTGGCTTCAAGGCGAAGCTTTGGTTTTGATTTAAGAAGTAGTTTGGGGGGAAATGGAGGGATGGTAGTTTGGAATGGGGTAATATTCCATGGAGCGGAGAAGTGCCGCTGTTGCCTTACTTGCCACAGATCATGTATCTGATTCATGGAAAAATAAACACATAAGCAGTATAATGTGATCCTTTGTTGACAACGTTTCGCCCACGATATATATATATTCATGTTACTCATTTTCCAGGTAGATCTGTCTGTGACTCGATAAAGCCCACTGCGTGGGCGAAACGTTGTCAATAGAGGATCACATTATACTGCTTATGTGTTTATTTTTCCATTGTGTCGGTATTTTATACCATTTATTTCCATCTGATTCATGCGGAGGTCGGTTCCAGTTTTTTCGATCCATCTGGTGATGGATCGCCTGGTGAGGATGGTATTACCTACAATATACTAAGATTGCTGTGTCGAGTACCAGGCAATCCTTTACTCGAATTATACAACATGAGCTATGTAACTGGGGAGCTCCCTAAATCATGGACCAACAGCCTCATCATTCCCATTCCTAAGCCCAATCAACAAAATTCATTTCGCCCAATATATCTTACTAGCTGCTTATGTAAAACATTTGAGAGGACGATTCTTAATCGTCTCATGTACAGAATCAAACAATTTTTGTCCCCCCGGTTGCATGGTTTCATGCATGGAAGGAGTGTGCATCATTGCATAGCCACCTTTCTCACTCTGCACACTGACAGCTCATACACTACCTTCCTTGACCTTAAATCTGTTTTTGATGTAGCCAACCGACATGTAATCATTAGTTAACTTGCCAGAATGGATGTTGGAGGATGGCTTCTCCGCTGGATTAAAGGTTATCTGTCCAACAGAAAGTCTTCTGTGTTGTTCCAGGGGCATAGAAGTATAACTAAAGACTTTGAATTAGGAACCCCACAGGAAGGTGTGCTCAGTCCCACTCTATTCAATATTCTAATTAATGCCTTACTTAATGCTATGCCTAGCCAGCCCCATCATTATATGATCAGTTTTGCTGATGATATAATGATTCACACCACCGGATTCTCCAACACACAAAACATCCTTAACCATGTACTAGCCTCGTGTCAGGACCTGGGGTTGATAATCTCTACAGATAAAACAAAGATACTCAATAGGCGTCCTCCTCGACACAGAGGCACAGTTCGCCAGATCCAGTTGCATGATGGGTCTCTTCTAGAATATGTAAACAGATACAGGTATCTAGGCTTTGAGGTCCCACTACTTGGACCTGTTGTAACGAGACTTTGTCGTCAATACAAAGAAAGGCTGATAGCACTTAGAGTTGTGGCAGGGTTTCACCCCAGGTATGGTGCTAATGTTAAAATTGTGAAAATTATATATCCTGCTTATATTATATCATTGATTGATTATGCTGCCCCACTACTTGCTCTTGTGTCTGACTGGAAGCTTGGAGGGTTGGAAAAACTGCAGAACGAAGCAATGAGGATCATTTTAGGATGCCCTCGTACTGCCAAAATTTTAAATACGTATGCAGAAAGAACTTGATATTCCAAGCATCAGAGATCGTGTTACTGAAAGAAATATCCTAATTGGGGTTAATATGCTCAGGCAAGCCCATTCAAACCCCTGCACAGAAGCCCTCCAAACTTTCCTCAGCACTGGTGAACATCCCTCCAGATGGATCGAAAAAACTGGAACCGACCTCCACATGAATCAGATACATGATCTGTGGCAAGTAAGGCAACAGCGGCACTTCTCCCCTCCATGGAATATTACCCCATTCCAAACTACCATCCCTCCATTTCCCCCCAAACTACTTCTTAAATTACAACCAAAGCTTCGCTTTGAAGCCAAACATTATGCCTTAAGCTGTATTGATAATTTACTCAAACAGCACACTCTCTCACAAATTATATACGTTGATGGTTCAGTTCACCAATCCACTGGTGCAGCTGGTAGTGCTGCTGTTGTCATACAGAATGATGGCTCTCTTAAAGAAATTGGAGCACGCATCAATAACTGGGCCTCTACCCTTCAGACAGAACTGTTTGCCATACTCCTTGCACTCAAATGCGTCCATGTATCTAAGATTGACTCTCTAATTGTAACTGATTCTCTGTCATCCATAAATGCTCTCAACTCATCAAGTATAACTTGTAGCATGCTTGTGTCAGAAGCCAGGCACAGGTATGGTAGGATTGTGGATAGTAGAGTCAGAGTGCACATGCTGTGGATTCCATCTCACATTGGTCTTCAGATGCATGATAGAACTGATAAATTGGCTAAGTTTTATGCTTTCAAAGAGGGGATAGATTACAATCTTGGCTTGTCAGTTAGCAGTTTGAGAACAATAATACGAAAAGAACTTCAACTGAATTTTATTGACTTAAGACTCATAGAGATTGACACCAGTCAGTCATCATTCTATCATGCAGGAGGAGCCACATGTCTATGGTGCATCCAACAAAATAAGCAGACTCTTGGATGTCACTACCGCCCGCCTCCGGCTGGGTTACAAGTATCTTTGGCAGGTTAAATCACCACCACCAGATGTAGACCAAACAAAATGTAAACTTTGCCAGTTGGATTATTGTCACACCCTGCGTCATTATGTACTGGAGTGCGTCACACCCTGCGTCATTATGTACTGGAGTGCGACAAAATTAATGAATTCAGAGACAACTCACTCAGAAATGTTCATGATATGTCAAAGTATTTTATCCACAGTGGTATATTACAGACCATTCTGGAAAAATACCCTGACTTTGTTCCCTGTAAATAAAGCATTGACACGTGTGTGTGTGTGCGTGTGTGTGTGTGTGTGTGTGTGTGTGTGTGTGTGTTGTGTGTGTGTGTGACCCAACAATTAATATTTGCACCAATAACTCATTACAGTTGTGACCGGGTGTAGACTAGTAAATTGCTAATTGCTTTATAATTTGTTTATGATTGCAACTATGTATAAAAGTAAGTAAGTAAATTTACTTATATGATTCATTACATTTGAAACTTGTGAGTTCATTACGTTTGTACCTAGTTCAGCCCAGTCTCTGGACCCATTATATTACCTGGAGTTTACCTGGAGAGAATTCCAGGGGTCAACGCCCCTGCGGCCCGGTCTGTGACCAGGCCTCATGTTGGACCAGAGCTTGATCAACCAGGCTGTTACTGCTGGCCGCACGCAGTAAAACGTACGAACCACAGCCCGGCTGGTCAGGTACCGACTTTAGGTGCCTGTCCAGTGCCTGCTTGAAGACAGCCAGGGGTTTGTTGGTAATCCCCCTGATGTATGCTGGGAGGCAGTTGAATAGTCTTGGGCCCCTCACACTTATTGTGTTGTCCCTCAACGTGCTAGTGGCACCCCTGCTCTTCATTGGGGGGATGTTGCATCGAAAGCCGAGTCTTTTGCTTTCGTAGGGAGTGATGTTCATGTGCAAGTTTGGTATTAATCCCTCGAGAATTTTCCATGTGTATATAATAATGTATCTCTCCCGCCTGCGTTCTAGAGAGTACAGGTTTAGGAACTTCAAGCGTTCCTAGTAATTGAGGTGGTTTATCGCAGTTATGCGTGCCGTGAAGGTTCTCTGCACATTTTCTAAGTCAGCAATTTCACCCGCCTTGAAAGGTGCAGTTAGTGTGCAGCAATATTCCAGCCTAGATAGAACAAGCGATCTGTAAAGTGTCAACATGGGTTTGGTATCCCTGGTTTTGAAGGTTCTCATTATCCATCCTGTCATTTTTCTAGCAGATGCAATTGCTACGGTGTTATGGTCATTGAAGGTGAGATCCTCTGACATGATCACTCCCAGGTCTTTGACATTAGTTTTTCGCTCTATTGTGTGGTTGGAGTTAGTTTTGTACTCCGATGAGATTTTAATTTCTTCACGTTTTCCGTGTCTGAGTAATTGAAATTTCTCATCATTGAACTTCATATTGTTTTCTGCAGCCCATTTAAAGATTTAGTTTATGTCTGCTTGGAGTCTTGCAGTGTCTTCAACGGTGGACACTGTCATACAGATTCGGGTGTCATCTGCAAAGGAAGACACAGCACTGTGGCTTATATACCTGTCTATGTCCGATATGAGGATGAGGAATAGGATGGGAGCGAGTACTGTGCCTTGTGGAACAGAGCTTTTCACTGTAGTTGCCTCAGACTTTACTCTGTTGACTACTACTCTTTGTGTTCTACTTGTTAGGAAATTATAGATCCATCTACCCACTTTTCCTGTTATTCCTTTATCACGCATTTTGTGTGCTATTACACCATGGTCACACTTGTCAAAGGCTTTTGCAAAGTCTGTGTATATAACATCTGCATTCTGTTTGTCTTCTAGAGCATCCAGGACCTTGTTGTAGTGGTCCAGTAGTTGGGACAGACAGGAGCGACCTGCTCTAAACCCATGCTGTCCTGGGTTGTGCAATTGATGGGTATCAAGATAAGTGGCGATCTTGCTTCTTAGAACCCTTTCAAAGATTTTTATGATATGGAACGTTATCGCTATTGGTCTGTTACTTTTTTGTTTTTAGTAACTGCGGGACGACCCCAATGTCCATGCTCCCTCTCCATAGGATGTTAAAAGGGGCTTCTTGCAGTTCTTGATGAACACGGAGTTCCACGAGTCTGGGCCTGGAGCGGAGTGCATGGGCATGTCATTTATTGCCTTTTCGAAGTCATTTGACGTCGGGGTGATGTCAGAAAGGCATGCGACTGTCAAGTTCTGTGGCACTCTAATAAAAAAATCATTTAGGTCTTCGATTTTCAGTCTGGTTAGGGGCTCGCTAGAAACTGAGTCATACTGGGATTTAAGTAACTCACTCATTTCCTTGCTGTCATCTGTGTTGGACCCATCCCGTTTAAGTAGGGGCCCAATACTGGATGTTGTTCTCGACTTTGATTTTGCATAAGAAAAGAAATACTTTGGGTTTCTTTCAATTTCATTTATAGCTTTTAGTTCTTCCCGCGTTTCTTGATTCCTGTAAGATTCCTTTAGTTTTAATTTGATGTTTGTTATTTCTCTGACTAGTGTCTCCCTTCGTATTTCAGATATATTGGCCTCCTGTAGCCGCTCCATTATTCTTTGCCTTCGCCTGTATATGGAGCGCCTCTCTCTTTCTAGTTTGCATCTTCTCCTCTTTTTCCTTAAGGGAATTTGCCTTGAGCAAACCTCAAGTGCCACAGAGTTAATTTGTTCTAGACATAGGTTAGGATCCGTGATGCTTAGGCAATCTTCCCAGTTTATATCATTTAGAACTTGGTTTACTTGGTCCCACCTTATGTTTTTGTTATTGAAGTTGAATTTGGAGAAAGCTCCCTCACGGCTGATCACATTTTGTTGATCTGGGGTTCCCCGCATGCATGTCTGGACCTCTATTATGTTGTGATCTGAGTATATTGTTTTTGATATGATGACATTTCGTATCAGATCATCATTGTTGGTGAAGATGAGGTCCAGCGTATTCTCTTCTCTAATCTTGTAGGTTCTACTATTTGCTGGTTTAAGGTGAATTTGGTGCAGAGATTTAAAAGTTCATGTGTGTGCGAGTTTTCAGCTGAGCTGCCTCCTGGTGTTATCTCTGCTACCACATTGTTTGCAATGTTCCTCCATTTTAGGTGCCTTAGGTTGAAATCCCCCAGTAGCAAGATGTTGGGGGCAGGAGCTGGAAGATTTTCCAGACAGTGGTCAATTTTCAGAAGCTGTTCCTGGAATTGTTGGGACGTTGCATCCGGTGTCTTGTAGACAACCACGATGACTAGGTTTTGATTCTCGACATTTATTGCTAATACTTCACCTACATCATTTGAGGCATTTAGTAGTTCTGAACATATAAGTGACTCTGTGATATACAGGCCAACCCTATCTTTTTGCCTGTTTACTCTGTCACACCTGTATAGGTTGTAGCCAGGGATCCATATTTCATTGTCCAAGTGATCTCTTATGTGGGTCTCTGTGAAAGCCGCAAACATAGCATTTGACTCAGTAAGCAGCCCACGAATGTAAGGTACCTTGTTGTTTGTTGCTGGCTCTAGACCCTGTATATTTGCAAAGATGAATGTCGTTGGATTGGTGGTATTGGTGGTATGGGGGGGTTCTTTTTTTCCTGGCACTAATATCTGTTGTATTGGAGTGGAGGCCTGTCACCTGCCTTGTAAATAGGTATTACATTTGCCATTTTTCACTTGTCTGGCACTGTGCAAGTTTGTAGTGATATATTGAAAAGATTAGCCAAAGGTATGCTAAGTTCCTCTTTACATTCCTTTAAAACCCTTGCAAACAGTTCATCAGGGCCTGGGGATTTGTTAGTCTTTAATTTCTTTATTTGTCTGAGGACCATTTCGCTAGTTACCCTAATAGTGCATAGTTTATTATTGTCCTGTTCTACATAATTTATTTCTAGAATTTCTTTAGTATCTTTCTGAGTAAAAACTGAGAGGAAGTAGGCTTTGAAAAGTTCACACATATCCTTATCACTGTCCGTGATCTGACCTGAGTTACTTTTAAGTGGGTCTATCTTGTCCCTAATCTTACTTCTATATACCTGAAAGAACCCTTTGGGTTAGTCTTCTAATCCCTTGCGACTTTAGCCTCATAATCCCTTTCTGCTTTTCTTATTCCTTTTTTTATTTATCTCTTTAATTGGATATATTGATTTCTTAACTGCAATTCCCCTCTTTTGATACGCCTATATATGCCTCTCTTTTGACCAATGAGATGTTTTATTCTATTGTTTATCCATTTGGGATCAGTTTTGTTAGATCTAATTTCCCTACTCAGAACAAAAGTTGTCTGGGCAGCTAGAACTATGCTCTGAAATATGTCATATTGGCAACCAGCCCTACCTAACTGACCCATAGTAAGGTCATCCCAATTAAGCCCACCCAGGTTATTTCTGAGTCTCATGAAGTCTGGAACAGAGACTTGATTGCAGTTACCTGGGTAATTCCATGATACATTGAAACTAAGTGATTTGTGAATGCTTTCCCCAAGCTCTTCATTAACCTCAAGATTATTAATTAGTGATTCTTTGTTGGCAAGAACCAAGTCAAGCAGGTTGTTTCCTCTAGTTTGTTCTGCCACAAACTGTTTTAAAAAGCAATCCTGAATCGTATCAAGAAATTCACTAGACTCAAGATTTCCTATCACATTGTTCCAATCAATTTATCTAAAGTTAAAATCTCCCATTAACACAACATTTTCATATCTAGACGCCTTGTGAATTTCGTCCCATAGAAGTTTACTGCACTCCCTATCAAGATTTGGAGGCCTATAAATCACACCAATATTAGTTTCACGGCCCTCGAGAAGCTGTAATCAAACAGATTCAATAGCTGACGCTTCTAATTTTATATCTTGTCTAACAGCAGTTTAAATTGTCTCTGACATACATCGCTACTCCACCACCCTTCCTGTTGACCCTATCAGTGTGAAATAATTTATAGCTTTGTATGTGACATTCAGAAGGCATCTCTATCTTTCAGATTGAGCCTGGTC